>JASAMX010020446.1:0-13258 GCA_030248175.1 Microlaimidae sp. YZB2_3 | reverse complement strand
CCCTTCCTTTCTTTCTTTCCTTTTTCCTTCCTTCCTTTTCCTTCTTCCTTCCTTCCTTTTTGCCCTTTCCTTTTTTTCTTTCCTTTCCTTTCCTTTTCCAGGGCCAAAGCGTTTGATCTTGGATTTGAGCTTTTTATTGTTTAAAATATTCATTTTGACCTTAAAACTTAAGTTTGGAGGCAGTTAGAAGTCATTTTAAAGACATTTTTTCTTCATTTTTCCAAAATTGGGGGGGAGGTTAACCTTTTCTCCCCCCCACTTCTGAGTGGGGGGGAGGGGTTAAACCCCCTTCTCAGAATTGGGGGGGGGTTTAACCCCCCAAACCCCCCCCCCCGTGCCCATGTATGCTCTGCACCGCACCTTTAAACTTAAGTTTATTAGTATATTTCTCGACTATTTATTATTATTATTTCAACAAAAAAATGAATAAACTGAATAAATTATATGCCTAAACACTTTTCTATTTTAAACTAATGCCAAAAAAAAAATCAAATATTACTAAACATTTATCTGAATGCATCTGTAAATGTTGCAGATCGAATTGAGTAAGGAACTAATGGAATCCAGACTAAAACCCCCAGAATCTCTAAGTGTAACAATGACAGAATGCATCGAAAAAATTTGCCAAAAAGATCACTTTGACGTTTTTGCTGCGCCCATTTCTGAAGAAGTTGTTCCTGGTTACAGAGGAGTAAGTTCTTTTTGCATTTTTTTTAATATTTTTAAAATACAAGTTTAACTATACCAAAAACAATTTCTTTCTAGCTTTTCTAGTCTATATAAAAAGACGTAATCTGCGCGGGTGTGTGCGTATTTGCGGGCATGATACGGGTGCGTGTTTGTGTTCATTTAGTTAAAACTTCAAAATCAATAACAAACAAAACGAATTATATCACAAAAAAATTATAAAATAAAGCAAAGAGATCCGAAAATAAAAGAAAAATTGTTTGTCAAACTATGGCAGACGCGGGCAACTTGTGTAAGTAAAATACTGTAATTCTAATAAAAATAAACGATATTTTAAAAAAATCTGCGTAAGTTCTTGGGTTAAAAAGTGGAATCAGTACTTGTTAATGTAGGTATAGTGTACATGCAGTAAAACTTATTGTGAAAGTTTGTTAAATTGTTAATTTTTAACCGACTCTCTACAAGCGACAACTATACAGGTATTAATTTCGTCGACAGCAATAGATAACAAATTAATGGAGACCTGCATAATTTAATGACATATAATTTTGAAACTTAGTTTTCAGAAGACTTCGGTTAATTTAGCCTTATACAGGAAAATTCTGAAATTGATTGGTGAAAATACATTCCAGGAAAAATTAAATAAGGACAAATTTAAATTAATTTTTGTCTTTTTTTAAGGTAATCGAAAACCCAATGGATCTAGGAACAATGAGAGAAAAGTCAAAAAAAGGAAAGTATAAGTCCTGGAATGAGTTACGAGCTGATTTCAGTCTTATGATACGAAATTGCATCAAGTTTAATGGCAAAGTCGGGGAAGTGGGCCGCTTTTATTATAAATACGCTTGTCGCATTCAAAGAATGGTAGGTTTTTTAATAAAAGGTATTTTTATAAAAAAAAATTGAAAAAAAAAACAATTCTTAAAATTATCCATAAAATTTATTATATTAAATTTGTTTTTGTCAAAATTTTGTGCAGGTCCACGGGGTTAAAAATTAGGAAGTTATTTGGTGCCAATTAAATTTCCCAGATTTTGCTTCTCTAATGTTTGATTATTATAAGCCAATGGGTGTCATGCAATTTTTTGTTTGTGGCTTATTTCCACTACAATTTTTTGCAATCTGGCTGGGCTCATTTTTATAAAAAAAGAACCAACAATCAGATGCTACCCGTGTTTCATTCAGCACGGTCATGGTGGCTTATTGGCACAATATTTTTGGTGATATAAAATTTTGTTATGTATAGTTTAGTAAAGTTTTAAATTTAACCTAAAATAATCAAAAAAAAATTAAAATACGCTATTGTAGTATAAGTTATATTTTAAATTTTAAAAATGTTTAAAAATATTTGTTCAAATACTGTTCAAATGTTCAAATCAAAAATTGATGAAGACGGTCACCGGAGCTAAATAGACGGTCTCTTCTCTACTTCAAGTAAATGACATTTCAAAATCTAGGAGGGGATGTTCGACCTCCTCCCCTGGCTCTCGAGAAATGGGGGAGGGGTTCGACCCCAAAAAATTTCCAGGGTGAAAATTAAACATAACTTAAATTTTCTCGCTTGGGAGGGGAGTAAAGGGAAAAAATTCACAAATTTGGGGGAAGAGAAGCCTTTTTTTGGGGGAGGGGGCCATAATGGAGTTTTGCTGGGGGGTCCTGGAAATTTCGAGGCTGAGGGCATAGGTGAGAAAGAGGGGGGCAGGGTGGGGTCCACCCCCCCTAGCCTTGAAATTTTGGGACCCCCTCCCTAGACGAAAATCTAGGGGCCCCCCTCCCCCCAAATTTTCGAATTTTTTACCCCTGGCCCTGACCCCCCTCGATTTTGAAATCTGACCCCCCTCGGGAAAATTTTAGGTACCTTTTTATACTTAATTTTCTTCCAAAAACGTGAATTTTCATCACATATTCATGCTTTTACACCCTTTTTATACATAAATATGGCTTCTTATTCAATAAAATGTAGTATTATCCTATAAAAAGAACAATTATTAAAGTTATTATGGTTTATAACTCTTTTGCTTTGAACACCGGACCCCACCTGACCACCCTCATAGAATTCAAAATTCGATTTACCCAGGGTAACCACCCCCCTAGCTTCCCCGACCGTGCTCACCTATGGCTGAGGGGCAATCCCACCCTGCCTCTTAATTCATCCATGACTGTTGTTTATATTTTTTGTTCAAAATATAGTAGTTCAGAATGGTTTATTAATAGAGAACCACCCGTCGCTCGTGATTTAAACAAAATCAAATTTTTATAAGAAGTTTTTTAAAATGTTTTATAATACTTTTAATACTTTCTTTGGTACCACCTTTATGCCTTCCGGTTTTACTAAAAAATACATTTATGGTAATATTTGCACAAACAACTGTGAAATTCATCATTACAAAAAGATTAAAGGTTTATAATGCTGACAAAACATTTTGTTCACCCTTGTTAGCCTAAAGAATACAATTTTTGAGTGTTTTCCAAATAATATTGCAAAAAATCTATGTTTTTATTACCTCAAAAAAGTGAAGTGATAAAGCGTTCCGAAAGAGGTTTATACTTGAATTATTAAGATAAATAATTAATTGAAAAACTGATATAAATAGATAGTTTTATTCTTTATAGATAAAATATAATATTCGTTTCAGGGCGTTCGTGTAATCAAGCAATACGTTGCAGAGAGTGAACAGCAAGTCAAAGAAGGTTCTGGGACGGCATCAAAATGGCTTTTGGCCATTCAAAAATTAAAAGATGTGGTAATTGTTTTGAACTTGATTTTTCAGGCTTTTTAAAATCTAAAAAGGGTAGTAGTAAAGAGGGTTTTTAGTGAATTTCCACTGAGTTTGTATGGAAAGTGGCGGTTAATCCAGGTCAAAAATTTTTAATTCCAAGTATACATGGGTACGGGCATATGTGGGTATGAGGGAGGATAGTTGGTTGAGTGGTTATTTACCCCCCCCTTCCCCTAATAAAAATCTCGAAAACTGCCGACACTCCCCAGAGTCCCCACCCCCTCCCTAAAATTTGAAAAAAATATTTCCCAAGTTTTAAAAACGCTAAAAATGGGTTCTCCAAAAAATTCGGCACCCTCCCAAATAGAGGGGTCAAGTATACTCCCCAAAATCCAAAAAGCTGACAACCTATAACACGGAGGGTTAAGGGTAGAGTGGAGACTGTAGTAATCCTAAAATTGGGTTGGGAGGGGGGTGTTGGCCATAAATGAACAAGGGGGGTAGGGTGGGGTGTACCCCCATAACCTCGAAATTTCGGGGCCCCCCTAAAAGAAAAATCCAGGCCCCCCTCTTTCAAAATTTTCGAATTTTTTACCCCTGACCCCCCTCTAGATTTTGAAATCTGACTCCCCCCTCTCCCTTCTCGAGAAAATTTTAAGTACTTTTTTGTATAAAATTTTCTTCCAAAAACGTGAATTTTTAATACAAATTCATGTTTTTATACCCTTTTTGTACCAGAATATCGCTTTTTATTCAATAAAATGTAGTATTATCTTATAAAAAAACCTATTATTAAACCTTTAATGGTTTAAAAGTATTTTGCTTTGGACATTGCACCCCACCTGACCCCCCTCTAGGTTTCAATATCTTCCACCCCGTGTCGACCCCCCTAGGACCCCCCTCTAGATTTTTAAATGTCATTTAGCCGGGTTAAACACCTCCTAGCTTCGGTGACCGTGTTCATCTATGGTGTTAGCAAGAGAGATTTTTCCGGGGAACGGATCTATATATTACGTCAACCCTCCGTCCGTCTTCTGTCCACCCATGGCGACAACTAAGAGTTGTTTTAATTGTATTTAGCTAAATACGGCTCCAGATAAAAAGTGTAAAATATATTTTAGAAAATTGAGCTGGTGCCGCCCGACCTAGACCTGGACCAGTTTTCAGTGGAGAAAGAGTTTGGATCGCCTCCGTCCGCCAAAACCTCCAAATCCAACCTCCAATCTCCTGTGAACAAAAAGAATGAAAAGGAATATCTTGACATCACTCCAAAAAAGGCTGTATCTAGCAAAAAAGAAAATGGTAAAGTTCCTAGAAAAACTTTAAATTGTTTTAACACTCATATTGCTTTGACAAAATCATTGTGTTAAAATACTTTAATAAACTGGTTGATTAAAGGTCTGCTGTAAGTTTAAAATCATGGTTGAGTAAGTGTTGTAAAATGTTTTTAGATAATGGCGTTAAGGTTATTTTTCTGGCCTCCTAGTCTTGCTGAAATAAAACTAAAAAAACCATCATTAGCAATAATAAGGTTTGTTTATAGCAGAATAGGTTCAAAGTCATAACTTTTTTATGCTTTGCCTGACAATGTGGTAGTAACTTTTTGTTTAAATTTTAGAATCAGATATTAAAGGTGTCCCGCCGAAAAAACGCAAGAAACTATCGGTGGAAGTTGACCCTAGACTAGAAATTTCGGCTGACTCAAGCGACTTTGAAAAAGCCCCTCCACTGGAAAAAACTCCAGCCGCGCCACGAAAGAAAAAATCAACCCACTTAACGGTTTCTAGTAATATTTGGTATCAATTTAGTTAAAATATTTTTGACGCCTTGGAGATTTTGCAATAACTTAAGTTTTAATTAAGCTGGTCCAACTTGTGTATCCATTAAAAAAATAATAAAAAATTATTTTACAAATTAGGATGCTCCTGAATTAATTAGCCGCTAACATCCAGCCTTTTAGAAATTTTTATTCTGCGCATTTTAATTTTTTAGATTTATACACAGGTTTTAATAAAATAATATGTAGTAATTCTGCGGGAATAACTTATATTTTTAAATATGGTACTTAAGTTTTAAAAATTACGTTTTGAAGTATTACAGATTTATTAATAAATACTTATTTTATCTCTACACATAATTAGCACACTTTTAATCCATGTAAACCCAAAAGTATTTTGGTATTTTTAGCTCAAAAACAAACCTCAATAAAGGAATATTTGGTACAAAAAAGAAAAACTAAATCTCCAGAAAAATCGTCTAAAAAGCCGTCCGCGTCCCCAAAATCTCAGGGCAAATCTCCTAAAAGGAATCCTGCTTTCCACGAATTTCGATCAAGTTTGTATTAAAATTTTGGTTAACAATAATTTCATTTTTCAAAATATCAAATAAAAATACGTCACAAGATTAAAGGGTGCTTTCACAAAAGCCGTTTTAACCTAAAATAACAGACATAAATGAGAAAGGGGGGCAGCGTAGGGTCCACCCTTCCCTTAGCCTCGAAATTTTGGGACCCCCCTAGACGAAAATCTAGGGCCCCCTCCCCCCAAATTTAAGAATTTTTTACCCCTGACCCTCCACTAAAATTTGAAATCTGACCCTCCCCCCTCGGGAAAATTTTGTACTTTTTTATACTAAATTTTCTTCCAAAACCTGAATTTTTAACACATATTCATGTTTTTACACCCTTTTTACACAAGAATATCGCTTTTTATTCAATAAAATGTAGTATTATTCTATAAAAAGAACAATTATTAAAGTTATTATGGTTTAAAACTGTTTTTCTTTGGACACCTGACCCCCCTCTAGATTTCAAAATTTCGCACCCCGAGTCGACCCCCCCCCTAAAAAACTAGGGGGAGGGGTCCGGACCCCCTGGATCCCCCTTCTTAGAATTCAAAATTCGATTTACCCTGGGTGACCAAAAGAACCAAAACAAAAGTACTTTTTTTGCTACAAAAAAATGTTTGTGACAGTAAATTTTGACCAGATTTATACCTTAAATTTGGCTCGGGGGGGAGAGGGAAAGAAGTCAATTTAAAATTCTAGGAGGGGGGGGGGGTTAGGTGTCAAAACACAAAAATTTGGGCTGGGAGAGAAGGGGATTTCCTAGATTTTTTTCAAGAGGGGGGGTCTAAAATTTTGATGCTAGGGAGGGTATACCCCACCCTACCCACCTCTTTCTATGCTGAACTATAATGGTATGCACCAAATGCTCCATTTTTCACGTTTTTACTACTAAAACCCCCCTAATTTTGGGAAAATGTCCCGGGTACCCCCAAATTTTAGGGAGCGGGGTGTCAGCCCGCAGTTTCAAGATTTTGAGAAATATACTTTTCCTTCCCCGACCTCCACGACCTCCCTCGCCCACCTATGCTCTTCACCAAAAGAAATAGGCGTGCTAATGGACTTGATTTAATAATCTCGTGCTGCACCACATCACCGACTGTCGTTTTAAAAAAACCATCATTATTGTTGTAAGTCGTACTTTTAAAACATGAATACAATTGAAATTTTCACATTAGTCCCACCAGCTTTAAAGATTATTGTGAAGTATTTTTTAAATAAAGTTTATCGTCAAGCAGAAATAACCGAGTTGATTTAAAATAAACAATTATAAATTAAAATTAAAAAGATTTATTATTAATTTTATGTATCATTTTACTTCAGTTGTTTTCTTTAAAATTACAATGCAATTGACTATTAAATTTATTTTGATTTCATTCATTTAATTTCTTCATCATCATTAATTTGAATTTATTCGTAGAATTATTTCAGTAAATCCGACCAGTCCGCTGAGCGTGAAGTCGGAAAGCACAGCCGATGAACTCCAGCCTTCCGACGACGAGGAAGAAGGGGAGGGCGCCCAGTTCCGAAAACGAAAAACCAGGGCGGACACTGCCAGGACTGGCCACTCCGGTCCCGCTCAGCACCCGCCCAAGCGCCCCAGAAAAAAGTCCTCCACCCAAGGAGATGAGGAAAACTGCGAGGAAACCAGCGCCGGTGAGTTTTGCGAAAATATTTTGTTGTATTTCGAATTTTGGAGTTAAATGATAATGGAATTAGGAAATTATTTTCGGTTAGTTTGTGAGGTCAAAAAACAAATTTTGAAGGCTGCCTCCCATAACTTTAATTTTTCATGTTTTTAGTATCTAATTTACTGCGCGCATGCACCTAAATTTTAAGAAGGATGTACCAATGTTTTCGGTATCTGGTATCCCCAAAATGTAAAGATAGAGTTAAGCAAAGGTGGGCAGCCTCCCGGATTTTGTGAGAGGGGTATCCAAAAAATTTTGGGGTATACCTTAAATACCCCATTTGTAGCGTTTTTTAGTACAGGGACCCTTCAAATTTTAGAAGGTTGTAAGGGGTACACCCAAATTTTCGGGGCGGTGTCGGCAATAATCAGGATTTTTTTTGGGGGGGGGTATAACCATAGGTGGGCAGGAACAGGAAGGGCCGGGGGTTGGGTGGGGGTTATACCCCCAAAAAAAATCCCGATTATAGCCGCCACCCATCCCCTAAAATTTGGGGGTACCCCGGACACCCCCTCCCCTAAAATTTGTGGGGTAATCCAGTACTAAAAACAGCTAAAATGTGGTATTTGAAGCATACCCCAAAAAAATTTTGGGAACCCTCCCCCCAAATTTCAGGGGTTGGGTATACCCACCAAAATCAGGGAGGCTGCCCACCTATGAATGAATATAACCCCCTGCTTACCTCTGTGGTTAAGCATTGACAAGAGATAAGTATTGGCGGATTCGAGTATTTTTGGGATATAAATGACGATATCATGATTGAAAATTAAAACACCGAATTGGTCGACTAGTGTAACTTAATTCAGCACCTGTAAATTAATGTGTTTTCTTTTAAAATTAATCATCGATTTTTTTTTCAGATGCTGCTTCTTCTCGCAGTAGTACTACGGAATTCCCGCTCATATCCAGCGTGCCGTTAAACGATATGGATCTTGTTTGGGCACAGGTATGGCACTTTACACAGTTTTAAAACTCGTTTTGTATAAATTTTTAGCGAAAAGTAGTTTTTAAAATGAAAAGGGTGGCATATGTTGTTAGTTGGGTGTTTTTGTAGTTTAGCCTTTGCGATTTTGGTTGTTTTTGTATTCTGTTTTGTTTATGTTTTCATAAATAATGTTGTGTTTTGTTTTTTAAATTGTTAGTTAAAAAAGGGTTTCTAAAACTTGGGGCATTTGACAGCAAACTATTTTTAACCTTGTTTTGATTATTATTATCAGGAATATAGAAGACAAAATGTCCGATTGTACACTAAATACAATTTTTGATCAAAATTTTGCAAGAAAAGTAGCATATGCCCCACTTTGTGCCACTTTTCCAGCAAAAGTCCCCATTTTCTGCTAGTTTACCCGCGCTACAATTTTTAACGAAGTTTTGATTTTCTTCCACTGGAAATGACTTCTTTTGCATTTAATGCTGCGTTATTTGCCTTTATGCGCCACTTTTGCTACTTTTGTAGCCAAAGTCCCCATTTTCTGCTGGTTTCCCGCGCTACAATTTTTAACGAAGTTTTGGTTTTCTCGCATTTAACTGCGACTTCTTTTGCACTAAATACTGCTTTATTCGCACTGCAATTATTTTAGCACTGTGAGTCTGGCTGCACAAAAAACAACAAATTGAAAAGTTTGCAGTTTGCTGCCAAAAGTTTGCAAGTGCGACTTTTTTAGCTAAATTTTGGTCAAAAATTTAGTGTACAGTCAGACATTCCTGATATATCGCTTAAATTCGCTTCATAAAAAGGTCTTTTTCTGTAATATTTATGTTTATTTATATTATTGTAAAGATTATAAATTTTTAGACTTCCGGATTATGGTACCCCGGTATGATTATTGATCCTTCCAAAATACCTGCCACTGGGATAACCACGCATGGAGTGCTAATCAAACTGCCGTCAGACTCTATTCTTAACAAGAAAAACTGTGATAAAAACTCGGAAGACCCAGAATATCTCGTCCGAATATTTGACAAGGCAGAAAGATGGTAAGCAAAACAGTAAAATTCGAATTATTGTGGTAAAAGTAAACTTGTGAAATGAATGAATTTTGTTCCTCAAAATAAAATAAGTACTAATTTTTTTATTTAGAACTAAGTGAAACCATTTTTGTCTTATTTATTTTATAAAAATGATAAATTTTTAATGTTATAGAATATCAAAAATATGTATTTCCGTTTAGGTATCAGACATACTGTATTTTTAATGGTATCAAGAGTATATAACACAAGAGAATATACGACTGTACACTAAAATTTTCACCAAAATTTTGCGGAAAAATTCGCACTTTTAAATTCGTGTGCGATTTTTCTCGCAAATATTCGCCATTTTCTGCTAGTTTTCCCGCGCTGCGATTTTTAACACAGTGTTAGTTTTCTCGCAGTGGGGACTGCGACTTCTTTTGCACTCTATGCTGTTTTATTCGCACTACGATTATTTTAGCACTGCGAGTTTAACTGCACAACAAAAAAGTAGAGACGCTGGCAATCCTTTTCAATGGAGTAAAACACTTCGAAACTTGTTTTATTTAATTTTAAAACGTTGGAGAGTTACTTTATTTCATTAAAACTAAAAAGTTTTAACATTGTGCGGTAAAAAAACTACTTTAACTCATTTAAACACAAAATTTTCGCTCCGCTTTGTTTTTTTTTGTTGTGCAGTCAGACTCGCAGTGCGAAAATAATCGCAGTGCAAATAAACCAGTATAGAGTGCGAAAGAAGTCGCAGTCCCCACTGCAAAAAAACTAAGACTGTGTTAAAAATCGTAGCGCAGGAAAACTAGCAAAAAATGGTGGATTTTTGCGAGAAAAGTCGCACATGAATTCAAAAGTGCGACTTTTTTCGCAAAAATTTGATCCAAAATTTAGTGTACAGTCGGACATTCTCTTGTATTTTATATTCTTGATGGTATTATGTTTGCAGTGAATTTAGGCATTGGGTTCCCCGTTCTAAACTGGAGTATTTATTTTTGGATGAGAAGTTGGACAAAAAGCGTCTGAATCAAGCTAAGAAAATTTCAGACAGAACAACTATTCGTCGATGTTATGATTACGCCACTGTGTACAAGTAAGATCTACTGACTATACTTAAATGATTTTGATTATTATTACCACCCATTGTTCAAAATTTTTTAATTAGTGGTAAAAGTCAATAAAATCAGCTATTTTTGTAGGTTTCATATTTTTTCCATTTTTAAAAAGTTTAAGCACCATATATTTTAGCTTAAGTTAACTTTTGACCTCCACAATTTTTTGCTATAAGAAAAATTACCACTGGCTGTTATCCAAAAGTAATTGGAAGTATAATGACTGTATTTTGCATACAAGGGCGTCTATTTTTTACAATTAATTTAATTAATACTCTTATAGAAAAGCCTTAAAGTGTTCTTCTAATTTAGATATTTTAGTGTTTTGATTGTGCTTCTATGTGTAAATTAAATTATGAAAGTTTTTTGGCATTCTTCAAAAACACACCAAAAAATTAAATTACAAAACTACAATCAAAAAGTTTAGCTTTATTATAAAGCTTGGCTTCGTTTGCTAAGGAAAAAAAATGTTGATTTTTTAGTTTATTCATGAGTTTTATAATTTTATGAATTTTTAAAGGTTTATGATAATAAAAATATCGCAATTTTAATTTAATATTGTGCTCTTAAAGAGTACCAATTTAATAAAAAAAAATTTGCTGGTGCCGCAAAATGAATTCAAATGATGGGTAAAATTCGATTTACTGATGGTATTTTTTAGCTTGGCCAGCAATATTGGTCTATTTTAGAGATGTTTTTTTTTAAAAATAAGTTGCATCATTTTGCAGTCGCTAACTGTGTACAAAAATTGTAAACTTACTGGCGACACATCGAATTAATTTATGCCAGTGTTTTTTCACGACATTCTTAACCTAATAGCCGGACTATAATCATAGGTCACCGACCTTCGACGGCTCAGGGGGGGGTCCGGGGGGGGGGTCCCCCCGGGGTGTGGAGGTTTTTGACCTCCAGGGGGGGGGTGGCGCCCCGGGGTGTTTTTTGTAAAAAAAGCACCCGGGGGTGCTTGGGGTGTGTTTTTTTGATATTTTTCGCCAAAATTGACAATTTTTTGACGAAATTTGACCGTTTTGAAGCGTTTTTGGGATTGTCGGTGGGGGGGGGGTGGCAAAAATGGGCCTTAGGGGGGGGGGGTCTGGGGTTAAGGGGGTCGATGGCGGGGGGAGGGGTCAAAAATGGGCCTTAGGGGGGGGGACGTCTAGAGGCGGGGGGGCGCCCCCCCCTCCCCCCCCCTTAGGTCGGCCGTAAGAATACCCCCCTCCCTTCGGTGACCTATACCTATAACTTTCCTACAAAGCATTTTTTATGTAATTCGATTATTGCTGTCTTTGCCAGTCTATCATTGTTTTTATTGATTTATATAAGATAATATCTTAAAGGAGCACTGTCACAAATCAAATTCCTATAACGCCCGAACCGGACTGCTCCTTTAATACCAAACCTAGCTAACTCAACTTTGGTATTTAGAGTGCTCCACTACAAGGCTACAACATTTTTAAATTTCAGCTGAATCGGTTCAGTCTTAAAGGAGCAGTCCGGTTCGGGCGTTATAGGAATTTGATTTGTGACAGTGCTCCTTTAATATAAATCAATAAAAACACAATGTTCGTCGTTACTACGGCAAAATGAGCCATAGTTCGTGTAAACTATGTGTGCCTGTGACTCATTTTAAATTAAAAACAGGACCTTATTAACTACAGAATGAGTGACAGGCACGTGTATTTTATAACGACAGTCGTGGCTCATTTTGCCGTAGTAACGACAAGATGTTGTTCCAGATGCCGTGCGTGCGATGAAGAGCCGGAAGAACGTCTAATGGACTTGTACAAAGAAAGCTTTGCACTGGAGAAACAGGAGGGTTCCACTAGTCCCAGCAGATGTTCTGTGTCTTAGCCCTCGCCTTTATCCAAACTGGCAATCTGTCTGTTTGTTCGCCTGTCTTAAAATGTTAAAATTTGGGGGTGAAGACAGCTCAGAAATCTTACACATCGGTTGCACAACCCAGATGTCTGGTTGTGGTCGGACCAATAACTTATTACCAAGTGATACTGTATTCATAAAGAGTAGCGTTAGAGAGGGGTCAGTATTATAACAATTCCGAAAATTCATTATTTAGTTGCTATAGATGCACTTCTTAAATTGCTAAAGGAATTAATATTACACAAATAACACACCCTGGGTTTTATTTAAGGCTCTGTCTTGATTTGTTTCGAAAATACACTTTAGTGAGCATTTTAGCTTTAAAAAAACTTGTTTTTTTGGCTTTTATTAATAAATTTTCGAAAAAAAATATTATAGTATTTACATTCTAACCGGGTTTTAAATGGTCTGAAGATTGTAATTCTTTTTTTTTTATTAACTGTGAAATGAGAGGCTACCTAAGATACAACAGTAAAAATGAGTTATAGTAAAAGCTGAATTACGCAATCTTGCTGTGTAAATATTGAATTTTCGGCATGTTTAAATGTATGGTATTATGATTATGTACAAGAATAGAGTAAAAAGTACAAAATACTTGGGGAAAATCTACATTCGTGGACTTTTGAAAATATTTCTAAACCCCTTTGCCAAACAAAAAAATGTCAAGGGAGGCGAGGTTATTTATTTGTTGGACTATTTTTGTTTCAATTAATTCTTGATTGCAATTGATCATTTTAGTCATTTTGTAGTTGATTAAAAACAGTCTATCATAACGGAGTAAAATATTTAAAAAAAATAGTTCATTTCTAATACATCTATTCTCTAATATTGCTGAGCCTCTCTGATTTGAAAATTGTAAAATTAA
>JASAMX010020445.1:0-21420 GCA_030248175.1 Microlaimidae sp. YZB2_3 | reverse complement strand
ATAATTTGACTATTAGAGTATCTAAAACACTTATAATTTAAACCAAAAAAGTAGACCATGCTCAACCAATCAATTAAAAATCATAAAAAATAAGGCTTTAAATATGATTGGTCGATAAAAGTGGCGCTGAATTGCTTTTATTTGATTAGTAACGTATTAACTTCTCTCTATTTTTATTCTCTGAAGAGAAAAAAAATATCCATTCCTGATTTGTTTTTAGTCTTAATAAACGAAACGTAGAAAGCTATACTCTTTTTACAAAAATCATGAAAATTAAATGCCAAAAAAAAAACAGTTAACACGGTCCGCTTTTTTAAGACATACGCACAAACTTGTTTTTAATTGATTGTCATGTCGTTTTTAATAATTATTAAAATATGTTTACTTTTTTGGACAAAAACACCACAAACCTTTGTCGGATTGTGCTAGCGTTAAAGGTTGACTTTCGTATAACGGAGTGTTTTGCAATAGGCACCTTGCACTGGAACTCGGTTTATACATGAAGTATGCAATATACATACAGACCTGTGCACTGCCCCCCCCCCGGGGTTAAAACGGGGGGGGGCAATTCCAAAACGGGGGGGGGGCGCGGGGGGGCAACTTTTTTGAAACGGGGGGGGGGGGCAATAAAACGGGGGGGGGCAAGCAGGGGGGAAAGAAAAAAGAGAAAGGAGAAAAAAAGGAGAAAAAAAGAAGGGAAAAGGGAAAGAAGGGACAAAAAAAGCGGAAATAAGGTAAAAATAGGTCTAAAATGGCTTAAAATACATTGAAATAGGCTAAAAACTGCAAAAAATTCGCGATGATGGCGTCATCATAGGTCAAAAATGGCGTCATATTTTTAGGGTACTTTTTCATTTTTTGGCGGGGGCACGGGGGGGGGGGGGGGGGGGGGGAAATCCTCCAATAAAACGGGGGGGGCATTTTCAGACCGTGCACAGGTCTGTACATAAGCGTAACCATAATGGATAATTACCGTATCTCCTACTTATCTTTCATAGTATGCAGATCAACAGACCGAAAGGGCGTGAAATTTCGGTCTGTTGATCTGCATACTACGACAGATTAGAGGAAGATACGGTAATTATCCATTATGGTGACTCCCTATGTTTATTGCATACTTCATGTATAAACCGAGTTCCAGTGCAAGGTGCCTATATCATAATCATTAAACATTGTTTTTGTTTAATTTAAAAATTGTGGCGTCGACACTCGACAACAGAAAAGCGTTTAAAATTTTTTTTCATCTCAGCATTCACGTCTCTTAATACAATACGTTAAAAACTATTTAATAAGTTTTTGCAACAAAATATCCTTGTAAACTGAAAGATTTTAGAAAAATTATAGAATCCATTAAACAGAAAGCAAAGTTACGTTCATTATTTTGTCGTTTTTTAATTCGTGAATTTCACGTAATTAATAATTTACGTACGGTGTCGTTTAATTTGCATGACCATGCTTTTGTGCATCAGATTTGACGTTCAATATAATGTTCTATTGTGTAACCAAAGAATCCAGGTGATACAACAATCGACCGAAGTCACGTAAGGAATAATTTGATACGGTTTGGATAAAAAATTTGTTCGCAACTATCAAAATACCTTAGTTTTCTTTGTTGAAAAACCGCGTAAAAGCTCTAAACGTAACTGTTAGCCACCAATCAGCTTGCGTGCCGCTTATGCAAATTATTTCTTACGTAAGATTCCGGGGTTATTTTTTCACAATAGTCTTAAATGTTATTTCTTCGTGTGTGATTCAAAGAGTGACTCGTAATCTCTAAAAACAACATTGTGCACATTAATAAAATTTTAAATACGTGCATTTTCTAATATCGCAAATATTAACGGTAGTTTGTACAAAATTATTAAATAAGCCCAGAATCGTTGGCGGACGATATACTCGGTTACAGGTAGTATTATAATAATCGTTTTGCGACAAACTTTATGAAATGAGCACAAAAATAAAGCAGACTTTCCGAGCTTCGAAAAGCGGAATTCCGGGTTGGAACATCGGCATTACGTATTGTTGTTATTACGGCAAAATGAGCCACAGTCATAAAATACACCTGACTCTAACTCATTTTAAATTTAAATCAGGACCCTATTATCTACAGAATGAGTCACAGTGAAAGTAATGACAGTCGTGTATTTTATAATGACAGTGGCTCATTTTGCCGTAGTAACGACGGTATACGATTTAATATTACGTTAAAATTGAGTTACTTCTGCCTTCCTTTAATAGATAGGTTATTGGGGGAGGGTACATCCACTCCACTCTCAATTTGAATCAAAATTTTAAACCTCTCCCTTAAAAAAATTGTTCGACTTTCCCTCCAACCTCCAGTCATTTTTTAGCCTATATTTACTATCAAAACACGCACGTTTTTATTAAAAAAACGAGTGTTTCCATACATTTTTATTATACCAAAATAATTATATTTAGTTTGTAAACTATTAATTTATTGCCTCTAGTTTTTTAGCGAAAATGTAACTTCTCTCATAAGTATGAACTATGAGGATAATCAAGTAACCTCTTGAATAAACTATTAAAAATAAGGAAACGCATAACGCAACTCGATAGATAAACATTAGTGGTGTTCCCAGGAGCTCTGAAGTTGATCTCCGCTTTACGGAGCTCCGGAACATCCTTAGAGCCCCATTCATTTTTTACTATTTGCTTGAAAGTGTATAATACCATAAATTATTTTGTTAGAATTTTTTTGAAAATTTTTTTCCAACATTTAAAACAATAAAACTAGCCTTGAAAAATGCTCTGAGAATAGATCAGGAAAAAGGGGCGATTTTCCCCCGGGCGTATGTTTAGACAAAAAAGATCTGGACTAAAGATAAACCCAATGTGGCTGCAACAGTTGTTCACTGGATTAAAAAATGCCCCCCATTAAGTAACCACTTAAATCACGAGAATCTGACGTCACTTTATCAAATACTCCGTACTAAATCGAATCTAATTGGCTGATAAAGTGACCTCAGTACTGTTGTGATAACTACTTAAGTAGTTAACTACTTAACTACCATGATTTTGGCTAACTACTTAACTACCTACTTTCTTTTTTAAAAGTAGTTAACTACCTACTTAACTACCTACTTTCAAAAAATAAAGTAGTTAATACAAGTAGTTAGCAAAGTAGTTAAAAAGTAGGCAGAAAGTAGTTAGCAAAGTAGGCAGAAAGTAGTTAGTGAAGTAACCAGTCAAGTATTTAGTGTTTTTACACAAACAATCAATACCTGCGGGGCGATATTACATAAAACTCACAGCTGTTTGAAACAAAATGTGACAACGTGTACAGTATTCTGCAGTAATTTGCACGTGCTGCGAGTCTTCAATAAAAATCGATATTTCGTCACTTAACAGTGATTTTATACACAAAGTGCTTTATAGTTTATGAACCTAATTAAAATCGTTAAAGTTTTTAGATATATTTGCGAACGATAGCCCATTAGTACTGTTATACAATTTAAAGTGGGTAAAAAATACAATACCTTTTAAAATAAGTTTTCAAAATACGTCAGCAAAATTTTTTAACTTAACAGTAAATTATTTTTTCTAGTAAACAACTTCTTGAATTTGAACCATGTTATATTATCTGTCCAGCCGTTATGTAAATATTGCTAAACATAAAGAACTGGCAAAAACCGATAAAATATGGAAATTGTTAATTATTAAAGGAATGACTAAGTGTTTTTTACATTAAAAATTTAATATTTCATTTCTACTAAGGCAAGTATATCTTTAGGTAAAGGATTAACTACTTAACTACCTTCTTAACTACTTACTACTTAACTACCTAGCTCAAAAATTTCAAGTAGTTAACTACCTACTTGTAATTTCATTTAACTACTTAACTACCTACTTATAATTTTTAAAGTAGTTAACTACCTACTTTGATTTTTGGTTAACTATCACAACACTAGACCTCAGGCTCAGATTCTTGTGATTTGAATGGTTACTTAATGGGAGGAGGGGGCATTTTTTTATCCAAAGAACAACTGTTGCAGCCACGTTGGGTTTACCTTTGGTCTGATATGGACATTATGTGGGCTATAAGAAATTTGCATTTGGTTTGGGCAGCTGCTCACTGAATAAAAACTTTACCATATTATGATAATGATTTGTTTACACATTGATCTAATCACACAGCATTGTTGCATTTTTTTAGTCTGATGAAATGTCAATTGGAAAAATCATACTCACAGCAATCTTTGACAAGCGCGAAATCGCCACTTTTTCAATTAGAAGGCTATATTTGTATGTGTAAAAAACAACTATAAATTTGAAAAAGTGGCGATTTCGCGCTTGTCAAAGATTGGTGTGAGTATGATTTTTTCAATTGACACTTCATCAGACTAAAAAAAAATGCAACACTGTTGTGTGATTAGATCAATGTATAAACAAATCATTGTCATATGGTAGAAATTTTTATTCAGTGAGCAGCTGCCCAAATCAGATGCAAATTTCCTATAGTCCACATAATGTCCCTCTCAGACTAGTCCAGGGCCGTAGTCAGGGGGGATTGGGGGATTAATCCCCCCTCAAATCCTGGGAAGACAAAAAATTTTGTAAGGATCCCCCCTTTGGTTTTTTTAAAAATTAGAAAAAAAAAATTTTTTTTTTCCAAATCACTCTGTAATACTTTAAAGCTATCTAAAATGATTTATTTAAAGTGATTTAGGTTAATGAAAGCTTTTATTTATAAAAAGGAAGTATTTATAGTTCAAAACATCAGTGCAGTGAGTTTGAAAATATTGTATTTTTGTTTTGTGTGAAAATATTTGCATAAAAGCGGCAGTATCAAAGAGCAGGAAGTCACGATTCAACCACTTTTTTGGTATAAAAAAGCGGTTTTCTTAGGATTTTTATTAATTGGTAATAAATACCTAAAACTATTTTATTTTGTTGTATTTGTTTAAAAAAAACAACGAAAAATAAATAAAGATTTAGTACTTAAATTTAGGTTTCCTGGTGCCTTTTAAAGCCTAAAATTAAAAACTTTCCACCCCGGGGGGCATTCTGCCTTCCGGACCCCCCTGACAAGGGGCTCCGCTCCTTGACCCCGCTGGGGGGCTCCCGCCCCCCAGATCCCCCCTTGTGGGCACCTATAAACCACCTTCCAAAAAATCCCCCCTCAATTGAAATGCTGGCTACGGCCCTGTAGTCCACATCTTTTCTGTCTAAACATACGCCCGGGGAAAATCGCGCCTTTTCCTGCTCTATTCTTAAACATTTTTCAAGGCTAGTCTGCCACTTTTTTGAATTAAATTAAAAAAATAGACTAATAAACTATAGTTTTAGCTGCACAATGACATATGTTCATAATCATTCCGTTGCCGAGATATACTTTTTTATGTTTTAATATTATCTATAAAACACATATTATTTATCAATAAAAAGTAGTTCCTAAGAATTATTGCGCATTCTACGATTTCCAAAGACCCAACCCATCAGTTTTTTGATCAATCAGTAACGAGGGAGAAATACTGGTTTTAAGATATAAGCGTTTGAAAAATAATATATTAATAATAAAGAGAAGAAGAACATAATACTAAATTTACCCACGTTCTTTAATTATAGTTTGTGCGGTGCCTTGGTGTTGATCCTCGTGTGGCGCTCCCGCGCCACCGATACTTTATTTATAATAAAAATAAAAAATAATAAGAAGAAGATGAATTTAAATTTAAAAATATACCCACGTTGTTTAATTATAGTTAGTGCGGTGCAGTGACGATCTAGACAAAGTTTACCTACGCTCTCTAAATATAGTTGGCGCGATAGCGTGCGCCAATGATTGCAATTATAATTTTTAATACAAAATAATAATAATAAGAAGAAGATGAACATAGATTACAAAATTTACCCACGTTTTAAAGTTTAGTTGACGCGGTGCCGTGGGCTTAATTGCAGTGTGGCACCCCCGCACCACCGATGATTGGAATTGTATTTTTTGAAATATAAATAATAATAAGAAGAAAAATATGATAAACATAAATTACAAAATTTACAATGTGCTCAAGTTATAGTTGTCGCGGTACGTGGGGTTAAATCGCAGTGGGCGCTCCCGCGCCACCCATCAATTATTTTTTGAAATAAAAAATTAGAAGAAAAATATGATAAACATAAATTAAAAATTTTATCCAGATTCTCTGATTATAGTTAGTGCGGTACCGCAGGGTTAAATGTAAATCGCCGCGTGAACGATGAAAGAATATTGATTTTAAGATAATAAATGTTAGAATTATAATAATAAGTAGAAGAAGATGAACATAAATTACAAAAAAATTCCCAACGTGTTCTAATTGTAGTGTGCACGGTGCTATGGGGTTAAATCGCCGTGTGGCGTTCCCGCGCCACCCATGCTTATTATTATTTTTTTAAACAAAACTTTGAATTAATTTTTTCATCAGTAATGCAAGAATTAAAAAAGTAATAAGTTGTTTTCGCCGTTTTCTGCGCGGTTGAAGTAGATGGCGCTGGGAAATGGTTCGGTTTCCGCCACCAATTAAAACCGAGCACCGTCTTCTGCTTTTTTTTGTGCGGTTTCTATGAGGGACTGTTCGTTGTTTGCTGTGTACAATTCTTATTGTTGCCAAAAGTCTGTTATGGTGCGGTTGGAATTTGGTATTTGTCTATTTTTTCAATTTTTTTTTATTTTGTTCAATAAATCGATAACAAGGACCTAAATGAAAAAAGTGCTTCCTAAGAAAGTTGTGTAATTCTTTCTTCTTTCCAATGAGCCCATGTTTATTTTTGATCAATCAGTAACGAATAAGGAATATCGCTTTTAAGGATTGAGCGTTGGAATAATAATAATAATAAGAAGAAGAAGAAGGTTCTGAATTTCAAAATTTACCCACATTTTCTAATAATGGTTGGCGCAGCGCCGCGGGGCTAAATTCCCCCGTGGCGCTCCCGCGCCACCCATGAATAGTAAAAATGCAAGCCTAGGAACAAAGAGCATATATATCAATTTTAAATAAGCGTTAAATCGCTCATTCAGACAGGGAACTTCGGAGCTCGCTCCAGTTTAAATGGCCGGAGCATGATAATATTGGAGGGTAGGAACATCACGAATTGCCACTGACACTTTTTTAAAAATTTTCAAAGAATGAAAGGGTAACCCAAAAAAAGTGTCTTGGGTTGCAGTCTTTATTTCTTTTTCACGAAGTATGGTTTAACTGTTTCACGAAAAAGGTTGAATTTAAATATGGTAGAATTGTGCTAAATTACTACCACGCTGGACACAATTCATTGTTCTGGACGGAAGTAATCCCGCGCGCACAAAAGAACGCCGCGCGCTAAAAGGGACGCCGGCATTTGTGTCTAATAACGCGCCGGCGCCTTTCTAATAACCCGCCCGCTCGTTATTCTTTTAGCCATACTCGCACCTGTATGTGAAAACCCTGTTTTGCCATTCCTCCTCCCACAACCATTCCCACGGAACAAAACATATATGACAATCACGAATAGTAATGAATGACATTTTGAAGTTACTTAAAAATCCTGACGTGACAATACGTTTTAAATATAAATAAATTAACACACTGTTAAATTTATTAAACTAAATTACTAAATTAGGACGCTGGTCCGTTTAATTCTAAAAGTAAAATTACTCGCTTATCGACAACTTAACTTAATGAAACTTAAAAACTTAACTCAACTTAACTTAAAAACTTAATGCTTTTAAAAACTCAAAGTACATAAAATCATACTAATGTAAAAGGCTTTAAGGTAGAACACCACAGTTATGACGATTTTTACTAAAAGTTAGATATCAACTTAGATATTAATTTTTGTCTGACAAAAGTATAATGCGATCGAAAGCTCAGATTACGATGTATCCAACTGTAATAATTTCATTGTTTACCGGTTGTTCTATTTTGAGATATATAGTTTGATAAATTTAAAGCTCAAAAAACAGTTTTTTTGGTCATCTAAAAAATTTGATTCGCTCAGTTTTTGCTGCAATTTTATAGAAAGTTGAAAAAAAATCGGGGCCAACTTTTTAGATGTGGTTTGGAGTAAAACCTAATTCAAAATTTTACGAAAATTAAAAGAATCAATGTTTTTAAAAGAAAAGCAAATAAAAAAATCCTGGCTTAGTTTTTTAAACAAATACAATAAAAAATATTAATTAGACTTGTGTGTGTGTCTAACTATTTCAAAACTTATTAAAATCTGAGCAAATCAATTTTTTTTTTATTTTCATTTAAATTTTTTTTAATTGACCCCGAGAAACTACATTATGACCCGTTTATTTAAAACTGGCTTTTACGAAAGACATTTCAGATGAATCAGTAGTCGAGTAGTTAGAGCGTTGGATTCGAATCCTTGGAGCTTTAGGATCGAGGTTCACCCGAGCAATATTTTTAACGTCGAAAAAATTATTTTTTTAAATTTTTAGCTTTTTATTTAAAAGTGTTCATTATTTAAGATATGCCAAATCGGAAATTAAAAAAATAAAATATTTTTGTTAATAAATTTTATTAATGTAGTGTATTTTTGACATGTATTTTATTTGTGTCATTTGATGATTGTGGACGGTAACAGTTTTTTTAAGAAAAATGAATGTCAAAAATTGAATCAGTAGGACAAATAAAATTTAGTAAAAACTAATTAGAAAAAATCTGCCGTCAAAATCTAACTGTGGTGCTCTATCTTAAAAGCAGATTAAAACCTAGTTTTAATTAAATTAATTTTTTCTGAGCCTAAGCAAAACCTAAAAATCAAGCTAAATTGTATTGTGATGCATTTGTTTTAATAACGTTTTTTTCAAAAAATCCGGTTTTGTCATCAATAGTTTAGTTTGTAATGTTTTCAATAATACGATTTGTTTATTTTGATTCCACTACGCCAAACTTTATAGTTTTGAAAACTAAGTATAAAACTATTCCTAGGTATTTTAAAATGCTTTAAAAATTAATCAAAAATTAGTTTTAATTAAATTTATTTTTCCTAAGCCTAAGCAAAACCTAAAAATCAAACTGGATTCTATTGTGATACATTATTAATAGGGATGCATTGAGCTGCTCACAAATGCTCAACGATACAATTCTAATTTTTTTATTTTATTTCTATTCAAATTTTTTTCTTACATAAAAAAGATTATTTTTTATTTTAAAGCATACAAAAATTAGTTTAAATTGCTTTAAACATAAACATTTATCCTAAATTTAATTTGACTAAACTAAATTGATAATAAATATTAAAAATGTCAGTCTTCAATATTACATATTTTACAAAACGCCTTTTATATTTAAAATTAATTATACAAAAGGTATATGATTTTAGTGTTAGTATTAAGAGATTTTTGTTTTTTAAATAAGTATAGATTTTTTCGCTAAAAAATTGCAATAAAACTTGATAAATCTATAAAATCAAGAAAAACATCATGTTGTAGTTTGACGTATTCAATAAAACATTTGTAGTTGAAATATGATTGTTTATATCCACTGTCATTTTTACACGCCATGAGGCTTTACATTTATTTTTTAATTAAAAACCCTAATTTTATTTGAAATTCATATGCTAGTTAAATCAAGTATTTTGCGGTATGTGTTCTGGGTTGTCTTGGTGTTTTACAGTTTTAAATTTAAAATTTTCTCCTGAGGGGTGGGGGTATTGAGCCCCTTTCAAGTCGTCCTGAAAGGACCCGTTGCTGCTCTTTTGCCCTTTGACCTCATTTGAGGGCTCTATCCACCCATAGCCCCCATTTCTGCGGACTACGGTCATTCCCTTCTGTGCTTACAACATACGATTCTCCTAAAATCTATGCTATACGTAAGTATATTTTAAACATTCGCCAGGCTCACAAATGCTCAATACCAATTGGTACTCACATATATTTAATTGCGAGTACTCAGGCTCAAGCTCACAATTAATTTAATTGTGAGTACTAAGTAATGCTCAGCTCACAATTAAAATCTGCTGCTCAATGCATCCCTAATTATTAAATAATGCTTTCTTTAAAAATGTTGATATATTTTGTTATCAATAGTTTGTACGTAATGTTCTAAATTATAAGATTTGTTTTTTCATTCTGCTGCGTGTCTCACCCCGATTTATTCATCCAACGTTCAACGTTGGAAGGGCGGAAATAATACCTACCGGCATAATATCTTCCGCGACGCACGGCGAGAAGTTATTTTTTCCGAAAATATTTTACTGGAATGTATTTTTGCAAAAGTTATTTTCGCCGAAAAGATTCTTTCCGAACACATTATGTAGAATGTATTTTTTCCGGACACCATTGCGATCCATCTGGGTCGGAATTCACGAAGCGGGGTTATCCATGGATTAACTGTGTTAGTAAACCCCGGCTTAACCCCCTAATTAACTACGGTATATTTGCGGATTAACTAGTTAATCCCCAAATGTACCGTAGTTAATTAGGGAGCTAAGCCAGGGTTTACTAACACCGGGATCATCCCGCTTCGTTAATTTCGGGGCCGGAATTCACAAAGCGGGGTATAAAAGGTGTATACACCGTGTATGTGTATCCGGTGTATACACCATGTAAACTACGGTATATTTTGGGGCTAGCACGGTGTTAGGTAATCCGGACAAGTTAACACTGTGCTAGCTCCCAAAGATACCGTAGTTTACACGGTGTATACACCGGATACACATACACGGTGTTTACCCCGCTTTGTGAAATCCGGCCCGACCCTGTTGGTGGGTTGTAACAGCTGATTAATTAGGACTTTTTCCTTGCAATCACAAAAAATTGCTGGTAAAATGGGTCAGAGCCATTTGCGATTGCGCTTGCAAAACCGGAATCAAAACCAATCCAAATCCAACAACATTGTTATGTTAATATAATAGTTTATAGAGCAATACGTAACTGAACGAAGTACAAATTACGTATTGCTACAATGCAAAGTGCGAGAAAAATTTTTAAAAATTACTTCTCCTAACCTTTTAATTTTTAATCCCACTATTTAGTCTAAAGGGGGGGGTCTTCCAGCGTGGTCGTATCAAGATTACAAAACAAAGTAACGTGAATTTGGAAGTGGATACCAATTAAAACATTAAAAATGGGGTGGGTGGGTCCAGTGTGAATATACCAAGATTACAAAACAAAGTAACACAAATTTGGAAATGGATACTATATAATTAATCGAGAAAATTTTTAAAAAATGGCCATTCTATACCTCCAAATTTTTATCCTTGACGACCCAAAAGAAGGGGTCTAACCCTAAATTTTTCCCTTTGCCGACCCAAAAAAGGGGAGTCTAGACCCCCCTGGCAACGCATATGGACCTCCCTCCCAAATTTGGGGGGTCAGGTATACCCCCAAAATCCTGAGGCTGGCCACCTATGGCATCAACTCAAGCGTTATTAAAAGTAAAGTTGTATTACTATTAATAATCTATTGTCGTTTTAGTATTGCTCCGGAGGAGAGCTATTCGATTATATTGTGAAAAAAGAATGTTTGCCAGAATCAGAAGCCAGACATTTTTTTCGACAAATTATTACTGCCATCGCCTACGTACACAAATCTGGATTCGCGCATAGAGATTTAAAACCCGTAAGGTTGTGCGGTGCGGAGTCAAACTTTTTGTCTTCGGTTTTGATAATTTTTTTGTGAAAACTTTATCCCTGTTCCCAATAGCCCACAAAATTTTTTTAAACAAAATATCTCTATTGGTTCAGAAGTTATGACCGTCAAAAATGGCGTTTTTTTGATAATTGTGTAGGTAAAAGATTGCTCAATGGGTTTAACGATTTATGTTAGGAATTATGATTTCGAAGAAAGCGGCTATTTTCTACTTTAAAAGAAAGCGGCTATTTTCTACTTTAATTTGATACCATGATCGTTAAAATTGGTTCATTATTTGTTGTAATATTGCGTTTCCTCTTAACTTAAACAAAAAACCCTTAATTTTTTCGCTAAAACACGAAAAGAAGAAAAAAAAAAGGTTGGACAAACTCCATAAAATCGCTGCCGTCGTTTGGTGTTTTTAATATAAAAAAAATCGCGGGGTTTTTTTGTACGGGAAACACAATATCTCGACAAATACTGCACCAATCTTAACGATCAAAGGTATCAAATTAAAGTAAAAAGTAGCCACTAAGTGCGTAATTTCTAACGTAAATCGTTGTACCCATTGAGCAATCTTTCACCTACATAAATGTAAAAAAACGCCACTTTTGAGGGTTATAACTCCGAAACCACTGAAGATATTTTGTTGAAAAGATTTTGTGGGCTATTGGGGGTATGGGTAAGGTTTTTATAAAAAATTATTAAAATCGAAGAAAAAAATCCGACTCTCACCTTTAAGCAAAATAGTTTTGGTCAATCATCAAAAATTTTATATGGTTTAATTCTTTTATTAATAGTACTACTGCATTGTATATTAAAATATTATCAGAAAAGGCACAAACGCGATTTTTGTGAATTCTGACTGTCTTAGTGAATTAATCTTTAATCAAAAGTTAAAGTCAAGTCAAATCAGAACTATCTTTTTACAAAATATAATATTACACTGAGTTCATCAAAAATAATATCTTAATGCTTTTTCAAAAAATTTTCAAAATAATATTTGTGAACCGTATTTGTACCGTAATTTTGTTATATTAATTTTCAATTTTTTGATTTAAACTTTAAATTTCATGTTTAACATAAAGAAATGATGCAACCTAAAAAAAAGCTCGCACAAAATTTCGAAACTAGGTGCTCCGTCTATACTAACTTACTATTAAGAAGCTTTATTATACTATCCTCTATTAGAAGTCATGTACACCCTTAAAGGGTGTACATGACTTCTAAAAAAAGGTCGATTTTATGTTTTAACAATTAGAAAAGGAAATTAATTCAATCTTATTTTTATATGGTCATTCATATGGCCAGTGCCACATTATATTAAATATTAAAGTTTAAAATAAGCAAAATTCAAAAATGCACAGCAGATCCATACCCATGATCCATCCCTATATAAAAAACTTTTCAGGTAGGCAACCTCAAAATATTTGATTTTTTAAAAATATTTTGTGGTATACTGCTTCTTTATATATATTTACCTAAAATAATGCTATTTAATAACTAATACTTTTTGTAATTTAAGGAAAATTTACTGTTAACTGATGATTTACAATTAAAATTAATTGATTTTGGTCTTTGTGCTAACCCTGAAACCGGTTTGAAAAATGTATTACAAACCTGCTGTAAGTTTTGTGGTCAGTTAGTTTAAACAAAATAATTGTTAGATTTTGTTCTTTCGGAGTAACCATAAAACAAAGTGCATAATTATTCTTATTTTATAAGTTAACTTCTGATGGTAGAAAAGTTTTGTAATTGTAACTGCTATAATATTAGATCAGTATTTTAAAATACCTGGCGGTTTTTTAATTGCTTAAAATTTTTCATGTCAATATTAATCGACATATTTATAACAATTAGAATGTATTCATAGGCTTGAGTTCATAGATGAACACGGTCAAAAAGCCAAAGGGGGCGTGTTTACCCCCGGTAAATGACATTTCAAAATCTAGGAGGGGGTCCCAGGGGGGGGGGGTCGACCCAGGGTGGAAGATTTTGAAGCCTAGAGGGGGGTCAGGTGGGGTCCAATTTCCGAAGCAAAATACTTTTAAACCATTAAAGGTTTAATAATAGTTTTTTTATAAGATAATACTACTTTTTATTGAATAAAAAGCGATATTCAAGTATAAAAAGGGTGTAAAAACATGAATATGTGTAAAAAAACTTCACGTTTTTGAAAAAAAATTTAGTATAAAAAAAGTACTTAAAATTTTCTCCAGAGGGGAGGGGGGGGGGTCAGATTTCAAAATCTAGAGGGCGTCAGGGGTAAAAAATTCGAAAATTTGGGGGGAGAGGAGGGCCCCCCTGGATTTTTTTCTGGAGGGGGGGCAAAATTTCGAGGCTAGGGGGGTGGACCCCACCCTAACCCCCCTTGTTCATCTATGCTTGAGTTTACCTCAGTACAAGTGCTCTGATAGGTCTAATTTCTTGTTAGTGTTGTTTTTAAATTGTTTAATCTTAAATTAGTATGTTATAAATGTTATTAAGTTGTTGCGGCTAAACAATTATTAACTTTAGAAATATTATTCTTATCTTATATTTGAATTGAAATAGCAAGCATAATATATACTTGGTTTGGTTCGAGGTGCTTTTTGATAAATCAAATGTTATAAAAATGTGTTTTGTAATAAAAAAACGCATTCCTTGTAATTGATACTCTTTCCTTAAATCCTTTAACAAGGTTGTCCTTGCTCCTTAGTCATATTATGATGCACTGGTTTGGTTTGTATTAATAGTGAGTTCTAATATTGTGTAAGATGATATGAACAGCAATTCCCATTTTATATGAGTAGATAGAGATTGGGATTTCCACACAACAAATTGCTTGCTAGTGTTAAGCATGCTGGATTGAACAAAAAATGGAACATAATTATATCTTGCATTTTGGCAGCGGAAGACTCATAATCTATTAAGAGAAAAGTCAAAAGTTTTAGTTTAGAAAAAAATTATAATAATTAAAAAAGAAATCTCGTTTTTATAATTTTTTAAAGCAACGCAACGTTTTGAGAAAAATTAATAATAAATTTTAGCTTAAACAAAATATTACTATCGCTTTCATTTTTATACTGATTTTTTTACGTACAAAATGGTTTAGGTGGCTCACCAGCGTATGCAGCTCCAGAGCTTATAAAAGGAGAGAACTATTATGGAAATGAAGTAAATTATTTTTTTTATTAATTTAAAATCAAAAAAGGTTGCATTCGCAAAGGTGAGCATAAAAAAGGCAGGGTGGCGTCCACCGTTTGCCACCCACTCCCACTCCCCAATTTTTTTAGTAAAAAAACTACTTTTGAACACTTTTGATACTTTATCTATTTTAGTCTATAAAATGCAATATTAGTGCCATCCCAAATAAATTTAAATCAATTATTGACAACAATTTTGTTTAGAAATCGCACCCTGTTGTTTGCAAATAGCTCGAAACAATTTTAAACTTTTCAAAGTAAATCTACCAAATTCCACACCTTTAAATTTTTGTCCTGTTGCATATACTCACTATTTTATCGCCATTGATTTAATTAAACAGGTCATATTTTAAGTAGAAATGATTATAATTTGCAACTAGAATGCACAGTAATATTATTTGTATTAAAATACAACATAAACTAATATTTTAGGCAGATATCTGGTCAATGGGTATTCTATTGTACGCCCTATTATGTGGATGTCTTCCATTTGAAGATGATCATATGCCGTACCTTTACCAAAAGATTGCGGTAACAATTTTTAACTATAATTCAAAAAATTTTCCCTTTTTGAATTTTTACTCAAACCAGTTTGTTAGGTAAAAATTATTATACAAAAATTTATGCCCTGGAGACTGGTGAACTCGGACTGTGAGCTTTTATATCTTGCTGGAAGTATACTATTTTAAAGCAAACGCAAAAGTTATATTAAAGAATAATGACTGTCTAAAATTGAATTACATGGTTATAAACTGAAAATCTAAGAAGCCCAAAATATTAAATTTGACGTTAATTTTTGTATTTAAAAAGATGTAAAAATAATATATTCTAGGAGGGGGTCCCAGCTCCCAGGTGGGGACCGAACCCTCTAGGTTTTTAGGGGGGTCGACCCGGGGTGCAAAATTTTGAAATCTAGAGGGGGAGGGAGGGGGGTTCGGTGTTCAAAGCAAAACAGTTTTAAAATATAATAACTTTAATAATTGTTCTTTTAATAGGATAATACTACATTTTATTGAATAAAAAGCGATATTCTGGTGTAAAAAGGGTGTAATTAATTTATTTTATGTTTTTAATTTTTTTTTTTGGAGAATTTTTGTTTTAAAAAAGTACCTAAAACCCGAGGTGACCGTTATTGCTAAACTTTCTGGAGTTTTGTTAAAAGCATCCTCAATTAAAGGGGTGGGTCAGATTTTCAAAAATTCTAGAGGGGGGGGGGGCACTGGATTTTCGTCTAGGGGAGTCCTAAAATTTCGAGGCTAAGGGGAGTGGACCCCTACTGCCCCCCTTTCTCACATATGAACAAAAAATAAAACTTTTGGAATAATTTAAATTAAATTGCGTCTAGTTTTGTAGCCATTCTCGGTCAACTTTTTTTATTTTTGAAGTTTTTATCATAATATCATATCAGTTGTGCGATTTCATTTAGCTGATAGGTTTTGCCTTACAAGAACACTGCAAGAATTAAATAATTTATATACCTCCTACCTTTAGAATATATTCTTTTTATATCTTTCTAAATACAAAAATTAACGTCAAATTTAATATTTTGGGCTTCTTAGATTTTCAGTTTATAACCAAGTAACTTAATTTTAGAGACAGTCATTATTCTTTAATATAACTTTACGTTTGCTTTAAAAAATATACTCTCAACAAGATATAAAAGCTCACAGTCGAGTTCACCAGTCTCCAGGGCATAAATTTTTGTATAATAATTTTTACCTAACAAACTGTTTCGACTAAAAAATCAAAAAGGGAAAATTTTTTGAATGATAGTTAAAAATTGTTACCGCAATCTTTTGGTAAAGATACGGCATATGATCATCTTCAAATGGAAGACACCCACATAATAGGGCGTACAATAGAATACCCATTGACCAGATATCTGCCTAAAATATAAACTAATATTAGTTTATGTTGTATTTTAATACAAATAATATTCCTGTGCACTATAGTTGCAAATTATAATCATTTCTACTTAAAATATGACCCATTTAATTAAATCAATGGCGATAAAATAGTGAGTTTATGCAACAGAATAAAAATTTGAAAGGTTTAAAATTTGGTAGATTTACTTTGAAAGGTTTAAAATTGTTTGGAGCTATTTGCAAACAACAGGGTCCGGTTTCTAAACAAAATTGTTGTAAATAATTGATTTAAGTTTATTTGGGATGGCACTAAATATTGCATTTTATAGACTAAAATAGGTTATTTATTTTAAGTATCAAAAGTGTTCAAAAGTATTTTTACTAAAAAAAATCGGGGGTGGGGGAGGACAAACGGTGGAGGCCACCCTACCCTGCCTTTTTTTATGCTCACCTTTGCGAATGCTAACTTTTTTTGATTTTAAATTAATAAAAAAATAATTTACTTCATTTCCATAATAGTTCTCTCCTTTTATAAGCTCTGGAGCTGCATACGCTGGTGAGCCACCTAAACCATTTTGTAAGTAAAAAAGCAGTATAAAAATGAAAGCGATAGTAATATTTTGTTTAGGCTAAAATTTATTATTAATTTTTCTCAAAACGTGGCGTTATTTTAAAAATATTATAAAAACGAGATTTCTCTTTTAATTATTATAAATTTTTTCTAACTAGAACTTTTGACTTTTCTTCTAACAGATTATGAGTCTTCCACTGCCAAAACGCAAGGTATGATTATGATCCACTTTTTGTTCAATTCAGCATGCTCAACACTAGCAAGCAATTTGTTTGTTTGTTTGTGTGAAAATCCCATTCTTCATCTACTCATATAAAATGGGAATTGCTGTTCGTATCATCTTACACAATATTAGTGCATCATGAAGTGACTCAGGACAACCTTGTTAAAGGATTTCAGGAAAGAGTATCAATTGCAAGGAATGCGTTTTTTTATTACAAAACATATTTTTATAACATTTAATTTATCAAAAAGCACCTCGAACCAAACCAAGTATATAATTTTATAATGCTTGCTATTTCCATTCAAATATAAGAAGAATAATATTTCTAAAGTTAATAATGTTTAGCCGCAACAACTAATAACATTTATAACATACTAATTTAAGATTAAACAATTTAAAAACAACACTAACGAGAAATTAGACCTATCAGAGCACGTGTACTGAGGTAAACTCAAGCCTATGAATACATGCTAATTGCTATAAATATATCGATTAATATTGAGATGAAAAATTTTAGGAAATTAAAAAACCGCCAGGTATTTTCAAATACTGATCTAATATTTCAGTTACAATTACAAAACTTTTCTACCATCAAAACTTAACTTATAAAATAAGACGTTTTATATAATAATTATGCACTTCGGTTTATGGTTACTCCGAAAGAACAAAATCTAACAATTATTTATTTAAACTAACTGACCACAAAACTTACAGCAGGTTTGCAATACATTTTTCAAACCGGTTTCAGGGTTAGCACAAAGACCAAAATCAATTAATTTTAATTGTAAATCATCAGTTAACAGTAAATTCTCCTTAAATTACAAAAAAGTATTAGTTATTAGATAGCAATTATTTTGGGTAAATATACATAAAGAAGCAGTATACCACAAAAATGTTTTAAAAAATCAAATATTATGAGGTTACCTACCTGAAAAGCTTTTTATATAGGGATGGATCATGGGTATGGATGGATTGAATTTTGCTTATTTTAAACTTTAATATTTAATATAATGTAGCCCTGGCTATATGAATGACAAGATAAAAATAAGATTGAATTAATTTCCTTTTTTAATTGTTAAAACATAAAATCGACCTTTTTTAGAAGTCATGTACACCCTTTAAGGGTGTACATGACTTCTAAAAGAGGATAGTATAATAAAGCTTTTAATACTAAGTTAGTATAGACGGAGCACCTAGTTTCGAAATTTAGTGCAGGCTTTTTTTAGGTTGCATCATTTCTTTATATTAAACATGAAATTTAAAGTTTAAATCAAAAATTTAAAAATTAATATAACAAAATTACGGCGCAAATACGGTTTACAAATATTATTTTGAAAATTTTTTGAAAAAGCATTAAGATATTATTTTTGTTGAATTCACTGTGATATTGTGTTTTGTAAAAAGATAGTTCTGATTTGACCTGACCTTAACTTTTGATTAAAGCTTAATTCACTAAGACAGTCAGAATTCACAAAAATAGCGTTTGTGCTTTCTCTGATAATATTTTAATATATAATGCAGTGATACTATTAATAAAAGAATTAAACCATATAAAATTTTTGATTGACCAAAACTATTTTGCTTAAAGGTGCGAGTCGGATTAAAACTTCTTTTCTTCGATTTTAATATTTTTTTTGTAAAAACCTTACCCATGCCCCCAATATCCCACAAAATCTTTTCAACAAAATAACTTCACTGGTTTTGGAGTTACAACCCCCAAAAGTGGCGTTTTCCGACATTTATGTACGTGAAAAATTGCTCAATGGGTATCACGATTTACGTTAGAAATTACGCACTTAAAAAAGCGGCTACTTTTTACTTTAATTTGATACCATTGATTGTTAAGATTGGTGCAGTATTTGTCGAGATATTGTGTTTCCCGTACAAAAAAACCCGCGATTTTTTTCATTAGAAACACCAAACGACGGCAGCGATTTTATGAAGTTTGTCCAACATTTTTTTCTTCACTTCGTGTTTTTAGCGAAAAAATTAAGGGTTTATTGTTTAAGTTAAAGGAAACGCAATATTTCAACAAATAATGCACCAATTTTAACGATCATGGTATCAAATTAAAGTAGAAAAAAGCCGCTTTCTTTGAAAGCATAATTCGTAAAATAAATCGTTAAACCCATTGAGCAATCTTTTACCTACACAATTGTCAAAAAACGCCATTTTTAAAGGTCATAACTTTTGAACCACTGGAGATATTTTGTTGAAAAAAATTATGTGGGCTATTGGGGACAGGGATAAAGTTTTCACAAAAAAAATTATCAAAATCGAAGACAAAAGTTTGACTCCGCACCGCACAACCTTACGGGTTTTAAATCTCTATGCGCGAATCCAGATTTGTGTACGTAGGCGATGGCTGTAATAATTTGTCGAAAAAAATGTCTGGCTTCTGATTCTGGCAAACATTCTTTTTTCACAATATAATCGAATAGCTCTCCTCCGGAGCAATACTAAAACGACAATAGATTATTAATAGTAATACGACTTTACTTTTGATAACGCTTGAGTTGATGCCATAGGTGGCCAGCCTCAGGATTTTGGGGGTATACCTGACCCCCCAAATTTAGGAGGGGGTCCATATGCGTAGCCAGGGGGTCTAGACCCCCCTTTTTTTGGGTCGGCAAAGGGAAAAATTTAGGGTTAGACCCCCTCTTTTGGGTCGTCAAGGATAAAAATTTGGAGGTATAGAATGGCCATTTTTTAAAAATTTTCTCGATTAATTATATAGTATCCACTTCCAAATTTGTGTTACTTTGTTTTGTAATCTTGGTATATTCACACTGGACCCACCCACCCCATTTTTAATGTTTTAATTGGTATCCACTTCCAAATTTGCGTTACTTTGTTTTGTAATCTTGATAGGATCACGCTGGAGGACTCCCCCCCTTTAGATTAAATAGTGGGATAGTGTTAAATAGTGGGATTAAAAATTAAAAGGTTAGGAGAAGTAATTTTTAAAAATTTTTCTCGCACTTTGCATTGTTCACCTGTAATTCAATGTTCAACAATAATGAAGCATTGACATAAATAAAGCAATAAACACTCCGCCCGAAGCGCGAATTTTTTTTTAGCTTTAGCCCTTTTATAACATTTAGGATCTGGACCCCCCTTTCGGAAACTTTGTTCAGGGTAGGGTTGGACCCCTCTTTCCGAAATCCTGGCTCCGCCCATGGGGAGTCCCAAAAAAAATTTTTGGAGTATACCTCAAATACCTCATTTTTAGCGTTTTTAGTACTAGGACCAGGACCCTCCAAATTTTAGAGGGAGGGGGGTCCGTACCGTACCCCAAATTTTTTGGGGATGTACGTGTAACCCCCTTGCCCACCTATGCTTGGTTTGGTTCTAACATTAAAAATAGGTTTTTTTGGGTTGGGTGTATTAATATACTGAAAAGCCAAGATTCCGGAGTGGGAAGCTACCAAGTGCCAGCACTATGTGGGGCATCAACTTTGTTTCTGACGAAGATCAAACTTTAAAAATAAACAGGAGGAGCTGTCCCTTTTCTACTACCTCTTTTTTGCTCTTATGTTAAGATGCTAAGCTTTGGTACAATACCAGAAATAATAATAAATAAAACAACATGTATTTTCTTATTTATTAAGTATTTTCTTGAACTTTAATTTTTTATAGTAGTTGTAGGACGGCTATAGATTATTATTTCTATTCTACCTTCTAAAAAGTTGCTGAGATAACGTCTTACCTGAAGACCCACCCTTCACAAGAATGCTTAGGGAAAAGGTGCGAGTTAAATCATACATGGGCAAGTTGGTCCGGAGTGGGGGGGTTAAAATCCGAGAAACGCAAAATACCCCTATCGTTTTTTTTCTGGAGTGCATTTTACCCATATCGTTTTTCGATTTTAAAGAAAAAATAGGTAAAAAAACGTAAATTTGAGGTCAAAAAGCCCTTTTTATTGCATTTTTGAGCTTTTTACTGTTTAAAAAATTCATTTTGACCACAAAACTTAAGTTTGGAGGCAGTTAGAAGTCATTTAAAGGCATTTTTTGTCATTTTTC
>JASAMX010020444.1:0-17091 GCA_030248175.1 Microlaimidae sp. YZB2_3 | reverse complement strand
GGTAGTTAAATGCTATGTTTGCTCACCAGACTAAACATCGATTTTACGCCCCACGGCGCTGATCGGGCCTAACCTACACTTCAACAATTAGGGTTTATTACATCACACCACTCTCAATCACCTTTAGCATCAAAATTAAAATAAAACTTCCCACTTACCCCACTAGACATGGACGTAGCGGGGTCCCACTACCTTTTACTTGCTACTGTACCCTGCAAAGCGCTAAGCATTAAAAGGCCGTGTTGTTTTTCATGGTGGCGCGGGGAGTGCACGGCGTCTAGCCTCGCGGGGCCGCGCCAACCATCATTAGAGAACGTAAATAAATTTTAAAATTCATGTTCTTCTCCTTCTTCTTCTTATTATTATTATCCTAACGCTCAATTCTTAAAATCGATATTCTTCCTTCGTTACTTAGTGGGGAGCATTTTTTAATCCAACGAACAACTGCTGCAGCCACATTGGGTTTACCTTTTGTTTATATTGTACATGTCATTATAATTAAGTTGAATTTAAAACAATCGTTTTATTGTTTAGAAAGATCTCCGCAAAGGAAATAATTGTAAAATTTTATATTTGCTATATTCCGTGTATATGTGTCACAAACTTTATAAATACTGAACTTCATGATTCATAATTTTTGTTTAAAGTACCTTTTTCAATCTGCCAATCATAGATGATTCACGGACAAAATCCAATTTTCGTAAAATTCCCTGCAATATCTCAATTGTACATTAAAATTATCATATAGCTGTTTTCATTATATTCTAATTTTATCAAATGGACTATGCTAATACGCTAGTTTATTTTGTACATGTCATTATAATTAAGTTGAATTTAAAACAATCGTGTTTATTGTTTAGAAAGATCTCCGCAAAGTCCTGCTATTACTCAATTGGCAACAGCACGCAATATTGGCCTGAATGCACTGGCCATTTGTTGCTCAAATTTCGTTTCATTTCTTTTTGGGTTAGCGGTGGGAATAGGGATCAACCGGGGCAGGATTTTTGCTGATGCCGGGGCCGGGGTAGAAAATTTTGCCCCCTTTGGGGCCGGGGCAGGCTAAAATTTAGCAGAATTTGCAATTTTGGTTATTTTTACTGTATATTATTAGTTTTGGTAATTAATAGTCACATTTTAGAATTTAAGCACTTGTGTAGGTAGAAAAACTTTTTTTAATACACTAAGTTTTTAAGCGGAACAAAAAATGATTCAATATTTAATTTTTTTAAACCTTAAATTATTATTTTTTTTACTAAATTCTCGCTTCAATTCTCATTGGGTTCGCAGTGGGATACGTGTGCGCTCTCTAAAGTGTATTTATATTTTTGACAGTCATACTTAATGACCCATTCGAGCTTTTTATGAAAAACCACAAATTGTTTTATTTAACAAAAATAAGATAATACCGTTTGTTTTAAAATAACTACTTTGTTGTTTTCTACTTAAATTTTTACTTACTAATTTATGTTTTGCATGTATAAAATGTTTTGCGGCAGGCAAATATACTAATTAGTTATTTATTTTGTAAGATTTCTATAGCACACATTACACAATTTTTTATGCTCGTAGTATACATATAGTTGTTCTCAAATATCTGAAAATAACGCTATAAAAAGGCTTGGTTTATACTTCTTGTGATTTTAGGGCAAATTTTAAAAGTTTTTTTGTATAAATATTCCTTCCCTTTAGATTAATTTTGAGCTTATTCAAAGGACTTTAGTTTTTTACTAATAAAATATTTGCAGCTCCCCCTTTCACAAGTTTTTTTGGTTTTTTTTTCTTTCAACGGATTCTATTTGTAGCTTGAGGTGGGGCTTCGGTGGGGGTCCACCGAAGCCCTCGATTGTAGTTCAAGTAATGTTCAAAAACTGCTCACCTTAAAAATACTACAAATTATTAAATTAAAGGCTAAAAACAGTTATCTCGTTCAAAAACGCAACAGCAAAATAATAGTAAAAATAAAAAAAAACAATAAAAATAATGGGTGCTAAAAGAAGGTTAAAAAATATTAAAAAATAAGTAAAATAAATACTAGCCTTGAAAAATGCTCTAAGAATAAAGCAGGAAAAAGAGGCAATTTTTCCCCGGGCGTATGTTTAGACAGAAAAGAGATGGACTAGTCTGAGATGGACATTATGTGGACTATAGAAAATTTGCATTTGGTTTGGCCAGCTGCTCACTGAATAAAAATTTCTACCATATAATAATGATTTATTTATACATTGATCTAATCACACAGCACTATTGCATTTTTTTAGTCTGATGAAATGTCAATTAAAAAAATCATCTTTGACAAGCGCGAAATCGCCAATTTTTCAAATTTATAGTTGTTTCTTACACATACAAATATAGCCTTCTTATTGAAAAAGTGGCGATTTCGCGCTTGTCAAAGATTGCTGTGAGTATGATTTTTTCAATTGACATTTCATCAGACTAAAAAAATGCAATAGTTCTGTGTGATTAGATGAATGTTATCAATAAATCGATAACAAGGACCTGAATGAAAAAAGCGGCTCCTTGCGTAATTCTTTTTTCTTTCCAATGAGCCCATGTTTATTTTTGATCAATCAGTAACGAAGGAAGAATATCGATTTTAAGAATTGAGCGTTAGAATAATAATAAGAAGAAGAAGAAGGAGAAGAACATGAATTTTAAAATTTATCCACGTTCTCTAATGATGGTTGGCGCGGCCCCGCGGGGCTAAATCCCCCCGTGGCGCTCCCGCGCCACCCATGAAAAACAGCACCAGCCTTTTAATGTTGCATTTAGCTTGCGGGTACGAGTCGGGCAAGTAAAAGGTAGTTCCTGGACCCCGCTACGTCCATGTCTAGTGGGCTAGTGGGGAGTTTTATATTAATTTTGATGCTAAAAAGGCAATTAAATCATGTGATGTAATAAACCCTAATTGGTTAAAATATAGGTTAGCCAATCAGCGCCGTGGGGCATAAAAATGGATGTGTTTCGTCTGGTGAGCAAACATCACGTTTTGGTTTCCTTGGGTTAACCTTAAGGTATTGTTTATTGCTGGATAGAATTAGTCTTTTCTAACTGGGGCGCCTGGTAAATCTCGAGCAATATCTGGAGTTGTCCCTAAATGACTACCTTCCACGGCTAACTTGATTTTACTTTTTTTTACTCGTTAACTTTTTTAAGGTTAAGCTTACGCGTTACTAAGCCTAAGGAAAGCCTAAAAACAACCTAAACTTTCTTCGCACAGCTATTTTTAAAAGTTTAGGTTGTTTTTAAGGCTTCGCTTAGGCTTAGGAATGCATAGGCTTAAGCTTAAAAAAGCTGTCGAGTAAAAATAGTCGATTAAAACCGAGTTAGCGATCTTCTACCACCCCTTACTGCATCCGGACTCTGACAGCGATACCCAGTAAATTTCGGCGGTGGGTTGTTTTTGACCCAGTGACCCCAGCCCATCTGAGTTTTAATTTTCAAAATGTTTAAGAGTTTTAATTTTTAATTTCGTATTTGTTTTTCTTTTGAAAGTTTAAATTTGATATAAATCTGTTTAATCTCCGAACACAGTTAAAAACTGAAAGAAATCTCAAAAAATAAAATAAAATATCTCATGGGTATAACCTTGTAACGTGTTTAATTTTGTTTGTTATTTTCGTAAATCTCAAAAAAAATATCTCGCGTGTGTAACCTTGTAACGCGTTTAATTTTCTTTGTTTGTTATTTTCGTAAATCTCAAAAAAAAAAACATAAAATATTTCGCGGGTATAACCGTGTAAAGTGTTTAATTTTGTTTGTTTGTTATTTTTATAAAAATTCAATGTGTTTGTTATTTTTTTGGTTATGTTATGTCGTAAAACGTGTATTTTTTTGCTGTGTAATTTTTATAAATGTTCTGCTTGTTATCGGTCTTGCCGAAATTAAAAGTCTTTCCTTAAATGCTTAAAAATATATATATCCATCTATATCGTTATTTTATGTAAAGACAAAAAATTGCAATAGTTTAAAAATATATATACGTGTGGAGTTTTAAAATAAAAAGATGCTTTAAAAATGTGTTGTGTTAATTATTGGACAAAGATGGGTTATCTCCCATGTTATTTTTGTTGACCGTACTAATGTTATGTTGTAATTTGCGACAAACAATATTTTTTTATTTTTCAAAATTACAAAATTAACATCAATAAGAACACAAATAAAACACTCTCGACGTAGTTAAATAAATAAATAAGCCCACAAGGCACCCATAACGTCGTTTCAAATAAAATAAAAGTTTACTAACTAATTCCTGTTCAAAAACCCACGTTGGCCGCCCACTGGCCCGTCGCTTTCCGTCCAAGACTTGCCTAAGCCTACCTCATCATCCGAATATTTTTCGTCCAAAATAGAGGCAGACCACTCCGCTAAGCTTAACCGGCCGAATTCAGCGAGTGTCTGTAATATTTTATAATTTTCGTAAAATTAATTTATAGCAGGCAGTTCCCCTGCCCGTTCTGTTTGTCGCTACATATTGGATAATTCAGCAGCCAATTTACAGTGTTTCTGGTGTTTTTGATTTTTTTATTAAAGCCATCTTTGGATATTTTTGACGAAGCATAAAGCCTAAAGGTAAACCCAACGTGGCTGCAACAGTTGTTCGTTGGATTAAAAAATGCCCCCATTAAGTAACCATTCAAATCACGAGGATCTAGCGTCACTTTGTCACTTAGTTAGGTCAACCAATTAAATTCGATTTAATACAGAGTATTTGTTTGAAAAGTGACGTCAGATTGTCGTGATTGAGTGGTTACTTAATGGGGGGTATTTTTTTATCCAATGAACAATTGTTGCAGCCACGTTGGGTTTACCTTTAATTCACAATGAGTACAGAAACACAAATAATTAAATACATGCGATCGTGATTCATATTATATTTTTAGTTTTGGTCTAAACGCAATAAGTCCCAGTAGTTATTTAAATTGCCAATAGAAAACTGGATTAAGATCAATTTTTTTGTTAAATTACAATACTTTTGTGACTATAAAACCTCCCTCTTACCTGCTAAGCTTTAGTTTAGAAATTATATAGAAAAAGTTCGACCGGATGTCACGTCGATTATAATCTCACTATTTCTGTTTTTACCTCAATAAAGTATTTAAAATAATATAAAAAATACGCCCATCAAAATGCTCATCAAACTATAGTTTCAAAATTGTATTAAAATAGCAGAGTATTACTTTTCCGTTATGTTATTTAAAAAAAGAAGTAATTAAAAAACTTGACAAATTTACAGGAAGATAGTCTTGTAGGTTTATAAACAGGGTATAGTTTGATTTGGGAGGGACGTATGTCGTTTTAATATTAGATAAACTTTTGTTACATTGTCCTAATTTTCTAAAAATTATTTTTGCTTTTTACAAAGCGAAATTATTATATTATTATAGTTCGATTTGGGAGGGGCGTATGTCGTTTTAATATTACATAAACTTTTGTAACATTATCCTAATTTTCTAAAAATTATTTTTGCTTTTTACAAAACAAAACTATTAAACTCAAATAACACGTTAGAGCTGTCAGGTAGCCGAACTTTTTCAATAAAATTAAAATGTAGTCGATAAACACTCCATTTCATGAGGAACGAAAACGAACGGTCGACAATAGTACTTTGATTTAAATTCATCGAAAAACTCTTCTTAAGGTCTCTCCGGACAGTTTTCTTAAGTATGGAAAATCGCGATTTTTGGCATACCAGATCTCGTGAAATACAGTAATATTTCACTAAAAAATTTATATGAGTGTTAAAAAGGCAGAAATATCACGATTATAAAGTGAACATTCATTATATTATTGTAAGTAATTGAAATAATTGATATTAAAAATCAAATTGCAATGAAATTTTTTTAAAACCCTTAAAAATATTTACTGCACACTATTTATTTAAAAAAATACTTCCAATAGAGAGACACAGTTACCCTCTTTTACGTACGTAAAAATTAAACTGAATATTGTTGTATTTATGGTTTAATATACAATTTTCCGTGAAAAATGGGGGTTAATTTTTTCAAAAATTCGGTAAAACTTCGATTTAATTTAATTTGGTAAAATTTAAAGCTCCAGATAGTATATTTCTATTAAAATTTATAATTTTTGGAAGGCCATAATATCTTTTGTATTTTTTAACGCATAAATAGTTCTGTCGTGCGTCGTGCGTTTTATCGATTTATTTCAGAGCCTTTGTTTATAAATCACTTTTAAAGCTCATCATCCCATGGTAGCAGTGGCATAGTCGGTTAGGGCGTCGTCAAATTTTTGAAAGGTCCCGAGATCGATTCCCACATAACACATTAGCCTCAATTTTTTTTGATTTTAATAATGTTTTTTTTTATTTTTTTATTTTTTTTTTAAATTTTAAAGATTTATTTCACATAAATTCAAAAAATATCATTATTGTAAACAGGATTTGTCGTCTGCTTTTCGCCAATTAGTCAAATTTTCGTCATTTGAATATCTTAAAATACTATAATACTCAAAAGTATAATAATTCAAATATAATTGTGTGTAAATAAAATGGGTACTTTTTGCTCTTTATTGCAACTGGTTTACTACTGAACGCTCTGCAATAAAAACTTTCTGGAGAGACCTTAATGTAAGTTAAATAAAATGTTTATCAACTGTATAGATTATTATATACCAGGGGGGAGGCAATCTACGCACATAGTACAAAATATGTGTCGGCCCAAAAGTTTGACGCATTATTTGAAGAGTTAAATTTCATCCAATTTTAACGATCTTATATTCAAACTGATCGCAAAAGTCTTAAAAATTTTAATAAAACGCTAGTTTAAAAAAAAAACGAAGATTTAACTCCTACTTGCCCAAATGTTTACCAAGCGGTCGGTCGTTTTTTATGTATGTTAAAGAGTGATACAGCCTGGTGCACCATTTGATTCTGGGAAAAACCTAATGCATCACAATTTTACCCCAGGGTTCACTGTATACACATATAAAATTTCGACTCGATTCTTTTTTAAATAGCTGAGCACTACCGCGATGAAATAACGTTTTGTGTCAACGCGTTAAAAACTGCAAATCAAAGTAGGATTACTTTGGAAGTGTATTGCGAAAAATAATACCGAACATGCATGTTTTTTACACAAATTCATCAGAAAAAACGGGCTTGAACCTCATCACCATTTCAACTCTATTGGGTTGTTTTTGACTTTTACGAGCAGCACCAAAAAAATAGCAAAATTATGTTCGATTTTTTAGCATTTTCAGGGCCTAAAAAATAATATTTGTGGAAAAGCTTTTAAAAATATAATTTTGGCCTGCGATTGCTTGATCGATTGCAATTGCACAGTAGATTTACCATATGAGGTCATTTCACACTTTTACCAAAGAAAATTAGTTTTTTTGACATAAAACTCTTTTTCGAAAAATTGATAAATTTGGATACATAAAAGAAATAATCAGAACTCGCGCCCACGTAAAGCTACAGACACATTCGAGGCACCAAATTGTAGATCTTGTTACGGGCTTTTGTCTGAGTCCCCTTACGGCTTCCAATACTTTTATTTGAATTAAGCTACATTTTTTTGAAAATTTAGAATAATTATGCGTAATTTTGCACCACATATGTTGCTCGAAATATACCTAATGAAAAAAACTTTTTTTAAAAAAACCTAATGCTCTTGCCACATGTGTGTGCTAACTATTGAAAATAAACCGATTTTCCAAACATTAAACCGTGAAATTAAACACAGTCCCCGCGTGAAGCCTACATTTTTAACGTAAAAATCTTCATTTTTAAAAAGGGTTAAGCGACCTTTAAAACAAATTTATCTCGTTTAAATTAGCAAAAAAATAATAGCCCAACTTTTAAAGTTAAACGACCTTTAAAACTAATTTATCTTTTAAATTAACAAAAAATAATAGCCCAACTTTTAAAGTTAAACGACCTTTAAAACTAATTTATCTCTTTTAAATTAACAAAAAATAATAGCCCAAATTTTAAACCCAATAAAGCACTTATTTGCCCATAAAGTTTCACTGTGACATACCACGATGAAGGTTTGCAGCTCAATAAAAAAACGCGACCACTGCGAAATATTGCGACCCATTCTCAGGAAATGTCCACATTGAGTTAAACAAAAAGTAGTGTACAATTTGTGTTTTTTTCAACTTGTTTACCAAAATAACTGAGACATAATGCCAGCTGTTACAGTGTACCTGTATGCAAGTGATTTATTTGTAACACTTTTAAACCACATTAAAAATTTTGTACACAACACAACAACTTATGATTCTGTTTAAATACTAAAATTGGGTTTTGGTTTTTTCAGTTGAGTTTAAACAATGTAAGTTGTGCTAAAAAATTACTATTAATATTGTGTACAAGTAAAAATTAATAAAATAGTATCAATCAGGTTGGGAGCTCATATATTAAGTGTAAGCTTTTACAGTTCACACGTTGGCTCATGACAAGAACTGAACTGTGAATTCGCAGTGATCGCGTTTTTTGTATTGAACTGGAAAATTTCATGGTGGTATGTCACAATTAAACTTTATGGAAAAATAAGTACATACTTCTGGGATGATTTTTAATGGTTTACTTCTTCAACGGGATGAATGGGGGTGAGAAAGATGAATTCACCAAAAGGGGAAATTAACTCCTATGTATCGATCAATCATGCTCCGGAGGTCCGCCCATTCAAAACCGAAGCACCCCCGGAGCTTTACAATCTATTTTGGGTGGCGCTGGAGCGCCACACGGCGATTAAGCTCCATGGCACCGCGCCAGCCAACTATAATTAGAGAACTTGGATAAATTTTGTAATTCATATTCCTGTTCTTCATATAATTAATAGATTTTTTCAAACGCTTATATCTTAAAACCGATATTTCTCCGTTGTTACTGATTTATCAGAAATAAACTTGAGCTCTTTGGAAAGGGTAAAAAAATCGCGCAATAATTTTTTTAGGAGCCACTTTTTTCAGTGTTTAAATTTAAAATTTAAATTGTTGACAACATAATTTTAAACTCGTATTAATAATCGAGCACTATTAAAAATTTATATTATTGCATAGCTAAGACTCTAACTTTTTTATATTTAATATAAAAATTCAATTTATTAACCATAAATAAAGAATGAAATATGTCGGCAAAGTTTTTCACATTGTAACGTTTACGAAAAATAAGTTTGCTATTGATAATATTGTAACTGTTAAAACATTATATCTCGGCAACGGATTGATTATAAACATTTGTCATTGAGCAGCTAATACTATATTAAGGTTATTTCTTTAATTTTTTTTAAAAAGTGGTATACTAGCCTTGAAAAATGCTCTAAAAATAGAACAGGAAAAAGAAGCGATTTCTCCCCGGGCGTGTGTTTAGACAGAAGATGTGGACTAGTCTGAGATGGACATTATTTGCACCACAAGGTATTTGTATTTGATTTGGTCAGCTGCCCACTGAGTAAAAATTTCTACCCTATGATAATAATTTATTTATACGTTGAACTAATTACACAGCGCTTTTTTAATTACATTGCATTACATTGCTTTTTTTTAATCTGATGAAATGACAATTGAAAAAATTACACCCACAGCAATTTTTGAAAAGCGCGAAATCGCCACTTTTTTTAAATTTATAGTTGTTTCTTACACATACAAATATAACCCTCTAATTGCAAAAGTGACGATTTCGCGCTTGTTAAAGATTGCTGTGAGTATAATTTTTCCAATTGTCATTTCATCAGATTAAAAAAATGCAATGTAATTAAAAAAGCGGTGTGTAATTAGTCCAACGTATAAATAAATAATTATCATATGGTAGAAATTTTTACTCAGTGGGTAGCTGGCCTAATCGAATACATATATCTTATGGTGCAAAAAATGTCCATCTCAGACGAGTCCACATTTTTTCTGTCTAAACACACGCCCGGGGAAAAATCGCCCCTTTTTCTCACTTTATTCTGAGAGCATTTTTCAAGGCTAGTTTCTACTATCGAAAATAGTACAAAAAATGTATTTAATTTGAGCGACACTTTGTTTCGTGGTGGGACTGACGACCCAATTTTTGTTATGCAAGGTAGGTCCATTAAAAAATATGTAAAAAAAATTTCTGTGGAAAAACGTTGTTTTATGTTTAGCTATTTTCAGCTGCGCTGATTTCAGCTGTTCCTTCCATTTTTTGTACTTTTTATAATTTATTTTTCAGGTGCTTTTGTGTAAATTATGAAAAAATTTACAAAAAAAATCTTATGTTTGTTACAGTATCACTACTATAGTATTACATTACTTCTACCTCTGAAAAATATCGTAAGCAATGCCTTATTTATGGCAGTTAAGCCTACGTGTTGAATTAACGATAATATAACTTAACTTTTTGGGATTTTTTCATCCAAAAACCGCTGCATATCCGCAGAAGGAATGTATTCCGCGTCAGTGTTGTTCAGTGTCCGCCCCTCGTCGACGATCGGCACCAATTTTAACACTAAGCAGCACCGACACGGAATACCTTCTGCGGATTTGCAGCGGAATGAATCCCATCCCAAAGGGTTATGGTTTTCATTATAAAACTTTATATGCCTAAAGGCTGTTCATACTTATGACAAAACGTCCTTTGTACAAGGACAAATACTGCGTAAAAACGTCCTTTTGACTTTGTCCAAAGGACAAAGTTCAAAGGACAACGTGTTCATACTTTTTGTCCTTTGGACTTTTCCATTTGGATTTTGTCCTTTGGACTTTGTCCAAAGGACAAATTCTAAGTAGCATTCATACTTCATCCAAAGGAAAAAGTCCAAAGGACGTTTTGGCTTATCCAAAGGACGTTTTGTCATAAGTATAAACCAGCCTTAAGGCTTCGAAGTCCACCGACAAAAATACTTTTTCCCCTCACTGTTAAAAAAATCATTTTCCTTAAATTGTTAATTTATTAATGCTTGTTTTTTCTGAAAGTTGATAAAAATATTTTGTTGACATTACTGAGTTAAATAAGTTTTACATCCTTTTTTTTGTATATGGCAATACTAAATTTTGCTATTAAATCACAAGTTTCCTACACAAAAATTTTAAAATGCTAAAATTTTGGATCCATTTTTGTAAAGTTTATATGATGTTAAACCCACGATTTTCAAGGGCAGCGGATCTCTCTTAAAATTTGCTCTCCATAAAATGGCAGAATTATTTTGCCACATCTAGGTGTGTCAAAACTACTAAATCTTCTGCCAATATGGCAAAAAAATCTACCAAAATTGGAAGAATTTCTCTACCACCCAATTTAAATCCTAAAAAATACGCCGCCATTTTGTTTTTATTTAAAAGTTTTCTTGTTATAATGTATTACCAATTCGTTTATTGTTTTAGTTGAAACCTGTCCCTTAAAAGATTGTCAAAAAACTAAAATTATTTTTTCGTTACTGTTAAATCACTGAAAATAGTAAAGTATTTGCCAACAATTCATGATTATATTATATTCAAAACGTTCGAATTAATAAATATATTTAAAATATTCAAAAAAAGTGCGTAAATTCGCCAGAAAACACCATTTTAATATGTTTGTTTGTTACTGTGCTACCTTGTGAAATGAAAAAAAAATCTTGCTGCTGTTATTTGAAGAACGCTTAGAGATTTGTGGAAATATTTTTTTCAACACTTAGCATTATTTTTGTTATTGAAGTGGTGCGGTTCTGTCTTGGTTGCGGTAAGTTTATCTTTTTTTTGTTTGCAAAAAGCCAAATCAAGTTATAGTATGGGATTTAATCGGGGAGGGGGGGGGGTTTAAATCTGAGAAATGCATTTTACTCTCATCGTTTTTCCTGAAGTCCATTTTATTTATATAGTTTTTTTGATTTAAAAAAATGGGTAAGAAACGCAAATTTTAGATCAGAAAGTTTTTTTGTTCGATTTTTTAACGTTTTTGTTTAAAACAATCATTTTTATCTTCAACTTTAAGTTTGAAGTAGTTAGAAGTCAGTTTTAAAGGCATTTTTTCTTTAATTGTTTTAAATAAAGGGGAGGGGGTTGAACCCTTCCTCCTCACAATTTGGAGTGGGGAGGGTACCTTCTATAGATTTGGGGTTAAATGAAGACAGCAATTTATAGCAGTTTAAGTCATATACTATCCGATAGATCCCATCAGTGCCTATTCCGGCGGGGGGGGGGGGTTAATGAGGAAGTAAAAAGGGACTGCTACGAATTTTTGCAACGTAAACAAAGTAAATGCACTCATTGTTTTGATGTTTTAGAAATGCAACGTCCTACTAACACAAGTTATTAAACAAATAGCAATAAACAGTATTAATAATAGGATTAAAACTAATAATAACACCATTTTTGTTATTTCAAAATTAAGCTATAAAATAACCAGTAATAATATTAATAGAATTAATAATAAAAGTATAAGTAATAACATTAGTATTGGCAATATTAATAAGATTAGTAATATTAATAGTAATAGTAATAATAATAATAATAGTAGTAAAAGTAAAGTAATATTAGTGATAGTAATAGTGGTAATATTAATAGTAGCAACAGTAATATTAGTAATTGCAGTAAGAGTATTAGTAGTAATAGTATAGTAATAATAATAGTATTAATGGTATAAGCAAAGCAAACACTTGTTGTATTTATGGTTTAGAAGTGCAACGCCCTATAATTTGAATAAGTAATAATAATCATACTGATTTTTGTTGATTTATTGAATTCATTTTTGTAATGATCAGATAACAGAATTAATATTATACTAAGCATAGTCTATGCATAGTTTAATTCTACTGTTTCATCAATTCATTTTTTTTCCTTTTTTTTCTTTTTTTTTCATCAACAACATCAAATCTGCGACTTAATTGCCGCCAATATAAAAAACAATTCTAACAAAATATCAACAAACATAGCTATCTGAGATGACTTTAAAGGCTCAAAAAAAGCGCTTATTTAAGTCAGTTTTAAAACTTTTCTTGAATGCATCCAAAGAATCGACAGTTACTTGAGACGGGAGTAGATTGTTCCAAGGTGTAACCACTCTATTTGCAAAAGAAAATTTCCTTGCATTAATTCAGCTATCTACAATAGCCAATTTAAAGGGATGACCACGGGTGGGCTACAGGTTAAACTTAAAAAAATCATCGGCTCGCAAATTGTTTAAGCAATGTAAAATTTTAAAGCACTCATATAAATCAATTTTGACTCTTCGGTCCTTTAATTTTTCTAAACCTAGGTAATCCAGTCTTTGTTCATAACCAACAGGTAACAACTTGCATTTATAAAACAACACCCTAGTGAAATTTTGTAGCACTTTTTCCAAAATGTTTATATCTTTTTGTAAATAAGGGTTCCAAACTGCACTAGCGTACTCCAAAATTGGTCTAACATAAGACTGATATGCTTTGAAAAGATTATTTCTTGGGTTTAAATTGAATATTTTAAAAATTAGTGATGTCATTCTCATAGGTTTTTTTTGCTGTGATTTTACAGTGTTTTGAGAATTTCATATCATGGGATATATAAACACCTAGGTCACGCACCAATTCTGTAGTTGCAAGTACGTTATTACCAAGCTTATATTTACAAATTAACTCTTTGCTATGATTTAGAATATGAAGAACTTCACATTTATGATCTGATAATTGCAACTGCCAGTCTTGTGACCAGCTGTGTATTCTAAATCTTTTTGAAGTCTTAAGATTTGAATGTGGTAATCTATTACAAAGTCTTAAGGTTTGAATGTGGTAATCATTTATAAAATAAATAGTAATAATAATTTAATTCTATTATTAAAAATGATAGTAATAGTAATAACAATAGTAAGACCAATAGTAATAGTATTAGTAATAGTATTTGTAGCTATAGTAGCAGTAGTAATAGTATAGCAATAGTAATAGTATGGTTATAGTAATAGTAGTAATAGTAACAGTAGTAATAGTAATAGTAGTAATAGTAATAGTAGTAATAGTAATAGTAGTAATAGTAATAGCAGTAATAGTAATAGTAGTAATAGTAATAGTAGTATTAGTAATGGTAGTAATAGTAATAGTAGTAATAGTAATAGTAGTAATAGTAATAGTAGTAATAGTAATAGTAGTAATAGTAATAGTAGTAATAGTAATTTGAAAAAAAGTGGCGATTTTGCGCTTGTCAAAGATTGCTGTGAATATGCACAGCACAGTAAACACACACGCGCACGAACATGCACACACTAAAAACCATTTTTTATCTATTATTCTTTAAGTGTTGTTTTTAATGCCTCTTTGTATACTAATATTTACGATGAGCAGATTATTTTTTCGCATTAGTTAATTATTTTATTGAATAAAAAAACATTCAAGAATTGATGTTTTAAACACACTGTGGGAAAGCCAGAAAAATTATAATAAATTTCTAAACAAGCATGTGTGAGAATTACTCAGTTTTTTTTTTTTTGTCTAAAAATTTTAAATATCCAAAGATTAAGTTTTTACCAAAAGTTTTTCCCCGAGCTTATGTTTAGATAAAAAAGATGTAGTCTAAGATGGACATTATGTGAACCATAGAAAATTTGCATTTGGCTTAGGCAGCTGCTACTGCAAAAAATTCTACTGTATGATAATAATTTGTTTATACGTTAAACTGATTACGCAGCACCGTTGCATTTTTTTGTTCAGTCTAATAAAATTTCAATTAAGAAAATCATACTCACAGCAATCTGTGACAAGCACGAAATCGCCACTTTTCCAATTAAAAAATTATATTTGTATGTGTAAACAACTACTATAAATTAAAAAAAGTGGCGATTTCACGCTTGTCAAAGATTGCCGTGAGTATGCACAGCAGAGTATACACGCGCGCACACGCACATGCACACACTATAAACCATTTTTATCTATTATTCTAGCAAAAGACGAAACAAAGTTTCGAAAAAAAAAGCCTTATATTAAATGGAATAGTATAAAGCTACATAAGACTAAAAACTAAATGCCAGAAAAGACTGAAACAAGTCTCTTTAAAACCTGTAAATTAATAACAGATTTTGTGAAATTTTCAGAAAAACAAAACCGAATAAAAACAATACGTGTAAAAGCTTTAGTTTGCGTTTTTTAACCATTAATAAAACTTAATTCAAATAAATTTCTCTCAAAATGGATTAACTTTCACATGAGTTAACCAGCTGTAAATACCACAGTATTAGTTAAGTCACACGTCGTCAAAACGATACAAAAAAGTATAACGCAAGCGTCACAGTAACCATGAAAAATTTCTGTCAAAATAAGTTATCGCATTGCGCATTAAATTTTGTAATTTATCATTATTTTTGTATAAAGCAAAACATACCGCCATATTAACAGCTTTTTAAAATCAAATATCAAGTTCTAAGTCCGAAAAACATTGAAAAATTCAGATTTAATATAAGGCGACTTTTAATTTAACAAATACATTGACAGCTAATTTGTTTTATGTAATAAATAGAAACATTAAAGAAAAAGTCGCCTTATATTAAATATGAATTTTTCAATGTTTTTCGCACTTAGAACTTGATATTTGATTTTAAAAAGCTGTTAATATGGCGGTATGTTTTGCTTTATACGAAAATAATGATAAATTACAAAATTTAATGCGCAATGCGATAACTTATTTTGACAGAAATTTTTTATGGTTACTGTGACGCTTGCGTTATACTTTTTTGTATCGTTTTGACGACGTGTGACTTAACTAATATTGTGGTATTTACAGCTGGTTAACTCATGTGAAAGTTAATCCATTTTGAGAGAAATTTATTTGAATTAAGTTTTATTAATGGTTAAAAAACGCAAACTAAAGCTTTTACACGTATTGTTTTTATTCGGTTTTGTTTTTCTGAAAATTTCACAAAATCTGTTATTAATTTACAGGTTTTAAAGAGACTTGTTTCAGTCTTTTCTGGCATTTAGTTTTTAGTCTTATGTAGCTTTATACTATTCCTATTTAATATAAGGCTTTTTTTCGAAACTTAGTTTCGTCTTTTGCTAGAATTTCCGCCTTTTAATGCATTGAATTCAATGTCATTTATTAAAGATATAAAACATTAAAAAATTTACTCATTTTAAAAGAAACGTCATGGTCTCCTCATGATATGAATACATTTATTTTCATATCCAAAACTTCAATGTAATTTTAAGTAGTATACTATACAAAAATTGTCTGGGTAACTCTGTAAAATTGTATGGAACCTGAAAGAACCATTTTATTTTTAAACAACAAAACCACACCATTGTAAATGGTTTTTCCAGGTTCCATACAATTTTACGAGGTTACCCAGACTAGTCTTTTCTCGCATTAAATTTTTGGAATGATTGTAGCTTCATAGTATTCCGCATTGTACCCCGCAGCGCTCACACGTCACCCAAGATTTATTTCATTTTATTTTTTTAAATATTTTTATTGTTGCCATATGGCTGCTAATTAGTGGTAAGGATGTTTTTTCGCTCTTTCCATTGAAAATTAATAATTTTTATAAAAAGGTAAGGAATCATAATTTAAACCAAAAAAATAACCACAAGAGAATGTGTATTACTGAATGAAGTTACTTAATATGTAATTCAGTAAGGAAAAAAAGTGTCACACAAGTACCCCAGTACCTAATGCGTAACTTAGAAAAAAACTGGTCGTTTTTCACATGAAAAGAGGTTTAACTACAGGCAATAGAGCATATTCGAGAAAGAAATTCAGGTGAGGGGGCAATTTAGCATCTACGTGCAAAAAATCAACTCCAAATATTCACCACAGGAAAAAATTTTTGGGGGACCCCAAAAAAAAAACAAAAAAAAGTTAAGCAAATTAAGCTTTTTAGTATGAAATTCAGGTGTGTTTAGCAAAAGTTTTTAGGTTTTTAATATCATGAAAATATGGGTAATATTTTAGTTATGTAAAATGTTTAGATTTTTAATTGGCTAAAAAACTATTAAAGGTTTTGTTGATTTCGATGACGCCATCAACAACGGTTAATCGCGCAGTGACTTAACCCATTTAATATAAGGGAAAGAGCGCTCCGCGCTCTTCCCTGATTCTTTAAGTATTTTCATTAATGCCTTTTTGTATACTAATATTTAGTATGATTGTGTAGCGGGCCAACAGGGGTCAAGCCAGTAAGTTGATGATCCTGCGGCCCGGTACACACGGATTACTTATCAT
>JASAMX010020443.1:0-16663 GCA_030248175.1 Microlaimidae sp. YZB2_3 | reverse complement strand
TACTTCGTTCAGTTACGTATTGCTGTTGGTTTAAAACTGTTTTGTTTTGGACAACGGACCCCACCTGACCCCCCTCTAGATTTCAAAATTTCGCACCCTGGGTCGACCCCCCTAAAAAGCTAGGGGGGGTCCGGACCCCCCTGGGACCCCCCTCCTAGAATTCAAAATTCGATTTACCCCGGGTAACCAACCCCCCCTAGCTTCCCCAACCGTGCTCACCTATGGTCCGCACCTGGAATCCCCCTCCTAGAATTCAAAATTCGATTTACCTTGGGTAACCACCCCCCTAGCGTCCCCGACCGTTCTCACCTATGCCCGCAATAGGATTAATGTTTTCACCTATGTTGGGTCTTTTTATTTATGGTTATGTCTTTGATTTTTTAAATTATATTTAATTTTGTTTCTAAGCTTTTTAGATATTAATTTGTTTTGTATTTTGTATATTTTGTTTTTTAATAAAATTCATATTACACACAAATTAGAGTTTTGCGTCTATATATTTTAACTTTATGCTAATTTTTTTTCTTGTTGCTTTACTAGAGTTTAAACATTAAATAGTTTCTATCGTCTTTTAAATCAAATATCTGTTTAAAATTATTGTTTAGCTTCTCTATTTTACGCATTTTGGTTTTATGTGTGTTTTTGAAAAATTATAGTTAGAGGCTCAGCTAAAACATTTGCTAAAAGTTTTAAAAATAAGGCTGGTATACTATCAGTGGATCGTGAAAATTTGTTTGGTAGCTTTTACATAAATTTTCATAATATTCTTTTCAATTTTTTATAACCCAATCACTGGTAATATTTTACTTTTTAAGCGCATACCTCCCATAGGTGTATACGTGTATACCAGATATTTGTTTAAAATAATTCCAGAAACTTTAATATGTATTGTTAACGACAAACTTAATTAGATTTTTAATTTCACATTTTGAATAGACATTTATTTTATCATATGCTAGAATGTTATTAGTATAAAAACATTTATCATATCCTACTACCAGATATTGCTTTTGGGCATTGTTAAAGATAAAATCAGGTAATTGAAACATTGTCTAATACTGTGTGAAGGGATAAGTTTGTATATAAAGTTTCTTTGCTTTATTAAGATTATTTGGCAAGTATTAAGCCAATACAATACCTTTTTATTATTTTATTTCATTACGAGACAATATTATTGACTTTAAATTATTTAGTACAGATCCGTTCCAGGGCTGGTACTCACCAACATTTGCCGTCCGGATTTTTGAAAACCTAAAAAATAAAATTGAATAAATCTCAAATAACTCGAAAACAAAACTGTATGTTGTTAAATTAAAACATGAAATCCAATATAGTGAAAAAAGCTTTATATAAATTACGCAAAAATTTAGATGTATTTGATGGTTTAAAATAACAAGAGCATCTTAACTCTACCATATTTTGGTGCAAAAATAACCGAACACCAAAAACCAAATTTTTGTAATCATCATAAATCTGCTAAACGCGTCACCGAAATCCACTCGGTTTATGAAATACATTTAAAAAATAAGTTAAAACTTCTTTAGTAGTCATTTCAAGGATAAAAATTTTAATTTTTCGCTTTAAAACGCGATCAAAGTACTATATCAGTTTGGTGTTTGGTTATTTTTGCACCAAAATACGGTAGAATTAAGATGCTCTTTTCATTTTAAACAATCAAATACATCTAACTTTTGTGCAATTTATATAGAGCTTTTTTTGCTCTATTAGTTTGCGTATTTTCATTTAACAAAATACATTCGTTTTCAATTTATTCGAGATTTATTGAATATTATTTTTTAGGTTTTCGAAAATCCGGACGGCCAATGTTGGTGAGTACCAGCCCGGGGCTGGTACTCACCAACATTTGCCGTCCGGATTTTTGAAAACCTAAAAAATAAAATTCGATAAATCTTGAATAAGTTACGAATGTATTTTGTTAAAAGAAAATATTAAAACTAATACACACAAAAAACCTCTGAATAAATTGCACAAAAAGTTTGATGTATTTGATGGTGTAAATTGACACGAGAATATTAATTTTGGTGCAAAAATAAACGCCGATGACTAAATTTTTGTTTTTACCAAAAATGTGCTAAACGTGTCACCGCAATCTACTCAGTTTGTGATATACATTAAAATAGTTAAATCTTGGTTTAGTAGTCATTTTAAGCATAAAAATTTTAGGTTTGCGCTTTGAAACGCCATTAAAGTACAATTTGAGTTTGGTGTTTGTTTATTTTTGCACGAAAATACGGTAGAGTTAAGATGTTCTTATCATTTTAATCGATCAAAAAATCTAATTTTTTGTGCGATTTTTAATAGAGCTTTTTTTGTTCTATTAGTTTTCGATTTTCATTTAACAAAATACATTCGATTGGGATTTATTCGTGATTTATTGAATTTTATTTTCTAGGTTTTCCAAAATCCGGACGGCAAATGTTGGTGAGTACCAGCCCAGATCCGATTTTAATCGCCCAGATCCGATCCGATCCGATTTTAATAGCCCAGATCCGATCCGATCCGTTTTAAGCCCATTTTAAGGCAGCGCGGAAATATTGGGTACACCCCCCCCTCAAAATTTGGGTCTTGCCGGACACCCCCCCAAAATTTGACCCCCCTCCTTATACCCCCCCCCCAAAATCTGAGAGGCTGCCCAGCCCACCTTTGGCCACCAATCAACATAAGCGAACAACAACTCCCCAGGAAGTCAAGAACCCTCTTGGCACAACTTAGATCCAGACATTGCCACCGCCTCAACTCGTTTAAATCCAGAATCAACAACTCCATTAAAAACAAATGCTCCCACCGCAAGGGCAAACCTCACGACGTCAAACACCTTTTTATATGCCCTGAACATCCAATGACACTCAAAACAGAAGATCTAAGGGAAAGATCAGTATTTGTGGCCAGGTTCTTAGAAGGCATAACCTGACGCCCCGGCTTGAACAACAACAACAACAATAACTGTAGCTGCCCACTTTTGGCTCTCTCCTAAATCTCATTTTCCCCCAAAACACTCCTCCTAAAATGAAATCCTGGTTCTGTTACTAAGACAAAGTGGTATTCTTTTTGATTCTACCAGCGGGACTACAGCCCCAAACTCATGGGGTAACTAATAACCAAAATGAAACTTGCAACTCCCTTTTTTGTTATTTTTATCGTAAAAAGTTATTTTACTCAAAGCTCAGGATTTGTTGCAGTATAATAATTTGTAACAGTTATGTAAAAAAAAATTTAAAAGTCGGGGAGGGCTCTGGAAAAAGTCAGGGAGAATACCTAAAATTTTCAAGAAATTGGTCAGGGAAGTCAGGAAGAGCATTCCGTCTTGAGCGCTGGAAACCCTGGCTTTGCTCTGCTCAAATCTTAACACGTTTATACCTTAAAAACAACTTTTATTTTTTAAAACATACAAAATTTCGAGTATTTTAAAAGCGTTGCAAATAAAAGTACACGCAATGGATTTGTTGAGGTGCAAAAAATTTTACCTCCTTTTAATGTTTTTTAACGGTAAAGTTTTACCCCTTTGTTGTTTTTAACCTTACTTTGAAAATTTGAAAAATGTTACCCCTTTTTAATGTTTTTAACGGTACTTTAAAAATTTGTAGTACAATCTCCTTTCCTCCTTTTAAAAAATTTGTATGGAGTACAGCAACCCCTCACCCTTTATTTTCCAAAATCTTGGTTACCTCCCTGCAAGTATCTAATAATTTTTTTAGATTAAATGAATCTGAAGAGGATAGAGAGCGAAGGCTAAACATAGAAAGAAAAAAGAAAGCCATTAGGAGGTATTTTATATTTTTTAATACAAATTTGTAGATTGAGACCCTCTTATATCCTAAAATTGCATATTTTTTTTTTAATTTTTGAAACATACAAATATTGGATAGATTTAAGGGTTCATAGGGCGAAAATCCTTTCTCAAGTTCTTTGCGCTTTGCTCTGCTTAACGCTTAATAATACTTATATACCTTTTGAATGAAATTTCTAATAAATATCAATAGAATTTTTTTTAAAAATTTTTAGCGCTGTCACGGTTTTTTTATGTTATAATTTTAAAAAAATCAAACTTGTCAAATAGGGTAGTGCATTTAATTTTGGCACTTTGCCAAATTAGGCATTTTGGATTTTGGACTATATTTTTGGTAATCCTGGACGGAATACGACGTTTGATAGCTCAAAAATAAGAGCTAATTATATGTAGATGAAAGTCGTGAGCTTTTTATTTGTTATGTTTTTTTGTGTTGTGTGTTTCATATTGTTCTCGTTTTTCGCGGTTTCTGATTCGCTATTGGTTTTTTTTGTCCTGGTTTTGCCTTTTTCCGTTTTGTCCCCGCGGTTCTCGTTGCGTTTGTGGTGGCTCGTTATTGTGTTTTCGGCCCTTTGCTGTTGCGGTTTTGTGGTCGGGTGTTTGGTTGTGTTTCTGTGCTGCCCCTTTTGGCTCCTCCTATCTCTTTTCCCCCCTCCTCTGTGATCCTGGTTCTGTTCTCGGTTTCTTTTTTCTTTCTTGTTTGCCTTCGCTCTCTTCCTCTTCTTCTTTTCTTGCTTGCGGGGGCCGTTGGGGGGGGTTGCTGCCTCCTCTTTTTGGGGGGGTTGCCTTTTCCGTTCTGGGGCTTTTTTTTTCGGGTGGGGCTTTCCGTCCTTGGGGTTTTTTGCCCTCCTCCTTGCGTGTCTTTTTTTCTTGTCTTTTAAAATCTCAGAAATTTTGTATGTTTTAAAAAATAAAAGTTGTTTTTAAGGTATAAACGTGTTAAGATTTGAGCAGAGCAAAGCCAGGGTTTCCAGCGCTCAAGACGGAATGCTCTTCCTGACTTCCCTGACCAATTTCTTGAAAATTTTAGGTATTCTCCCTGACTTTTTCCAGAGCCCTCCCCGACTTTTAAATTTTTTTTACATAACTGTTACAAATTATTATACTGCAACAAATCCTGAGCTTTGAGTAAAATAACGTTTTACGATAAAAATAACAAAAAAGGGAGTTGCAAGTTTCATTTTGGTTATTAGTTACCCTATGAGTTTGGGGCTGTAGTCCCGCTGGTAGAATCAAAAAGAATACTACTTTGTCTTAGTAACAGAACCAGGATTTCATTTTAGGAGGAGTGTTTTGGGGGAAAATGAGATTTAGGAGTGAGCCAAAAGTGGGCAGCTACAGTTATTAACTATTTACAACTACAATTTAACACCCGACCACTTAATTTAACCGTTTTTACATACAGCAATATGTGTGCCGAAATTACACTATTTTTTATAACGATTGCTCACCACAAACGCAACGTAGAACCACGGGGACTAAAAATTCGGAAAATAGGCTAAATTTTACCAGGACAATTTAATTTTAAAACCAATTTATTGCGTAATCATGAAATTTCCTTGTTCGAAAAACGAGTAACAATTTTATTTTTTGTAAATCACACAATTTCACATGAAAATATCATAACATAACAAATAAAAAGCTCACGACTTTCATCTACATATAATTAGCTCTTATTTTTGAGCTATCAAACCTCGTATTCCGTCCAGGATTACCAAAAATATAGTCCAAACTCCAAAATGCCTAATTTGGCAAAGTGCCAAAATTAAATGTACTACCCTATTTGACAAGTTTGATTTTTTTAAAATTATAACATAAAAAAACCGTGACAGCGCTAAAAATTTAAAAAAAAACATCTATTGATATTTATTAGAAATTTCATTCAAAAGGTATATAAGTATTATTAAGCGTTAAGCAGAGCAAAGCGCAAAGAACTTGCGAAAGGATTTTCGCCCTATGAACCCTTAAATCTATCCAATATTTTTATGCTTCAAAAATTAAAAAAAACATGCAATTTTAAGATATAAGAGGGTCTCAATCTACAAATTTGTATTAAAAAATATAAAATACCTCCTAATGGCTTTCTTTTTTCTTTCTATGTTTAGCCTTCGCTCTCTATCCTCTTCAGATTCATTTAATCTAAAAAAATTATTAGATACTTGCAGGGAGGTAACCAAGATTTTGGAAAATAAAGGGTGAGGGGTTGCTGTACTCCATACAAATTTTTTAAAAGGAGGAAAGGAGATTGTACTACAAATTTTTAAAGTACCGTTAAAAACATTAAAAAGGGGTAAAATTTTTCAAATTTTCAAAGTAAGGTTAAAAACAACAAAGGGGGTAAAACTTTACCGTTAAAAAACATTAAAAGGAGGTAAAATTTTTTGCACCTCAACAAATCCATTGCGTGTACTTTTATTTGCAACGCTTTTAAAATACTCGAAATTTTGTATGTTTTAAAAAATAAAAGTTGTTTTTAAGGTATAAACGTGTTAAGATTTGAGCAGAGCAAAGCCAGGGTTTCCAGCGCTCAAGACGGAATGCTCTTCCTGACTTCCCTGACCAATTTCTTGAAAATTTTAGGTATTCTCCCTGACTTTTTCCAGAGCCCTCCCCGACTTTTAAATTTTTTTTACATAACTGTTACAAATTATTATACTGCAACAAATCCTGAGCTTTGAGTAAAATAACTTTTTACGATAAAAATAACAAAAAAGGGAGTTGCAAGTTTCATTTTGGTTATTAGTTACCCCATGAGTTTGGGGCTGTAGTCCCGCTGGTAGAATCAAAAAGAATACCACTTTGTCTTAGTAACAGAACCAGGATTTCATTTTAGGAGGAGTGTTTTGGGGGAAAATGAGATTTAGGAGAGAGCCAAAAGTGGGCAGCTACAGTTATTGTTGTTGTTGTTGTTCAACCCGGGGCGGCAGGTTATGCCTTCTAAGAACCTGGCCACAAATACTGATCTTTCCCTTAGATCTTCTGTTTTGAGTGTCATTGGATGTTCAGGGCATATAAAAAGGTGTTTGACGTCGTGAGGTTTGCCCTTGCGGTGGGAGCATTTGTTTTTAATGGAGTTGTTGATTCTGGATTTAAACGAGTTGAGGCGGTGGCAATGTCTGGATCTAAGTTGTGCCAAGAGGGTTCTTGACTTCCTGGGGAGTTGTTGTTCGCTTATGTTGATTGGTGGCCAAAGGTGGGCTGGGCAGCCTCTCAGATTTTTGGGGGGGGGGTATAAGGAGGGGGGTCAAATTTTGGGGGGGTGTCCGACAAGACCCAAATTTTGAGGAGGTGTACCCAATATTTCCGCGCTGCCTTAAAATGGGCTTAAAACGTGTAAAAAACGTAAAACAAGCTTATAAATGCTTTAAAACTGTGTAAAATTAAAATAAGACCTTATTGCAACTTATAAATTTTATTTTTTAATTCTTTTAATAATAATGTGTTTCAGTGGCGTGCCCAGGATTTCATTTCAGGGGAGGGCGGTCTGAGTCTGAGGAGGGCAATACTAACCCTGAAGGGGTCTGGGGGGCAGCAGCCCCCCAGATATGGGGGGTCTGGGGGGGCGAGAGCCGCCCAGTGGGGTCAAGGGGCGGAGCCCCTTGTCAGGGAGGTCCGGGTAGCAGAATGCCCCCGGGGGGGAGAAAATTTTTAATTTAAGGCGCTAAAATACACTAGAAATTTTAATTCCAGATGATACTTATTACAAAATTTAAGGTTTTTTTTTATACGTACACATTTAAAACATGTGTTTAAAACGTTAATTAAAAAGTATAATAGTGTTTATAGTAGTTTTATTAAATTGTATATCTTAACTACTGAATGGGGATAATCGATTTGTAATCAAAAAACTAAGATAAATTGTCAATTCAAACTACCCGCGTATCGGGGAAATTATGCTTTTTTGACTATTAATATGCTTTTGAAAGGCATCAGGAAAGTTTCTGTATTAATATTAAAGAAAAAAATTTTTTCTCTCCCAAAATTTAAAAAATGTAAGGGTATCCCCTTACGAAAAAATTTGACTGCCGGATTTTGGGGGGGGCGGCCGTTCCCCCCCCCCGCCTCCCCCTAGGGCACGCCACTGATGTGTTTATATATTCTTATAATTAGATTAGCAATCATAGTTTTTTTAATAATTACATAATAATAGAATAGTAATATTATTGTCTTGATTATAAAGTCAAGTATCACAAACTTTTTAATCCATAATCTTATATTTAATTAAGGATTATATACATACATGGGCGAAGCCAGGGGGGTCTAGACCCCCCTTTTAGGTCGGCAAAGGGAAAAATTTGGGGTTAGACCCTCCTTTTGGGTCGCCAAGGATTGAAATTTGGGGGTCTAGAACGACCATTTTTAAAAAACGACCATTCTCGCGCTTCGCTCAGCGTCCCATTAATTATAGTCTCCACTTGCAAGTTTGTATTACTTTGTTTTGTAATCTTGGTATGACCACGCTAGACCCACCCCATTCTTTGTGTTTTAATTGGTTTCAATTTTGTGTTACTTTGTTTTTTTAATTTTGATATGACCACGCTGGACCCCCCCTTTAGATTTGTTATATAGTGGTATTAAAAATTTAAAGGTTAGAAGTAATTTTAAAAACATTTTCTGGTACTTTGCATTGCTCAGCTGTAATTCAATGTACTCATTTTTCAGCTGTAATGTTTTGGTAATCAAAAATTTTAAGGTATCAAATTGTTTGTAAAAAATTTTTTCTTTGTTTTTATTGAATAATAGAAAAAAATGAAGTATATGACATAAACAAGGCAATAAACTTTCCGCGCGAAGCGCGGAAAATTTTAGACTTACTTTTATTGAATAATATGAAAATAATGAAGTATATGACATAAATAAGGTAATAAATTCCCCGCGCAAAGCGCGGAAAATTTTTTTAGTCTTTTTATAATGCTTAAAAATTTTTCCCCAAGAGGCGAATTTGAGGGGGTGTCCCCGGGTACCCCAAATTTATGGGGGGGGGGGTTTCAGCGAAATCCGAAATTTTGGGGGGTATAACCCCCCCAACGCCCCCCTGCCCACCTATGTTGGTGGCGGTTTTTTTTTAATAGTGCGATAGGTTGGAGTTGCAAAATGTTTTTTTTTGACAAAATGTGAGTGGATGTTTGATTCGATGGTTTATTCTGTAAGCATATGGTTGTACAAACTTTTGGCTGTTGGTTCAAGTTTTGATTAAAGGGTATGTTTCATCTTCTATGGTCATTGGCTGTAATTCCGTTAGATGGATGTGTTGGTTGCATGGTTTTTGCTAAAAATTGTGTTGAAAGAAGGTTGGTGTGGCTTTCAATTGGTAGGACTTTAGTCTCTTGATGAAGATGGTCAGTCAGGGCCATTTTTTGGCAGCCGATTGCTATCCTGAGGGCCGTGTTTTGTGTTGCTTGTAGTTTTTGAAAATGAGATTTTGATGTTTTGGGTGACCATATTGGGGGGGGCTCTGTAGTTGAGAATTTGGCATCCTATAGCTTTGTAGGAGGTGACTATTGTTTCTTTCTGTTGGCCCCAGCTGGGACCAGCTAGGGCTTTGAAAATTTTATTGTGCCTGGATGTTTTGTTGTTTATGTTGGTGGCATGGTTATTGAATGTAAATTTTGGATTGAAAGTAACACCCAGGATTTAGGGGTTTTTGTTTAGCGGCAAAGGTTTGTTGTTTATGGTCACCTTTGGGTGGTAGTTAAATTCTTGTGATGAAGAGGAAAAGATGGTAACTGTTGACTTTTCTGTTGATAGTATGAAGTAGTTACAGATATTAATTTAAAATGTTGAGGTAGTTGGTGAGATCAAGTTCCATTTCAGTAATCTTGTTTCTGGTGGAGTAAACTGTGGTATCGCCAGCATAAGAGACTATTTTGACATTAGCTGGTGGAGGTGGTGGAAATATATAAATTAAAGAGGGTTGGTGAGATTATGGAGCCTTGGGGAGCTCCTGTTTGAACTATCCTGGCTATGGAGGTGGAGTTTCTGATAATTGTTTTTCTGGTTCTCCCTCTGAGGTAACCTCTAATCCATCTCATGAGAAAGGCTGGAAGTGTGCTGTTGGCTATCTTGATTATTAAAATATCGATGCTGATTGTGTCAAATGGCTTGGTTAAATCCAGGGCGGCTACTATTGTGCGTTTGGGTGGAGCTTTTTTGGTTGAATTCGGTGGCTATGTTGGTAGTGAGTTGAAGCAGGGCAGTAGTTGTTGAATGTTTGGGTTTGAATCAGTGCTGATCTGGGTGTTATTTAAATGTTGGAGAGGGATTGGTTGAATTATTGCTCCTAAAATTTTTATAGCTGGGCAGAAACGAGAAATTGGTCTGTAGGCAGTGGCGTAGCCAGGGGGGGGGGGCGGCCGCCCTCCCTCCAAATTCCAACTTTGCTGGATTTTTTTTGTAAGGGGGGAGGGACCCTTCAGGCTAAAATTCAGGGCGTAACCGCTTGCCGTCAGGAAGAAAAAAAGAATGAACGCTGGAGAATAAAAATAATAAAAAAAATTTTAGAGATGATGTAACCAATTATTATTAAGTTGCGTCAGGTGTTTCTCTCCACGTGATATTTTCTTGAAGAACGAGTGGTTACTTTACCACCTAGTCATTTTCACCCTGATAGAATTCATCTTTAGTTTTTTTTTTAATTTCAATGGATTGTACCATTCAATACATAGCTAAGGCATGTGCCTTTGCCTCAGATATTAAATGGCAATACTATATAGAAGTTAAAATTCATATATTATAAGATAATGTAGGTTTGATAATGGCTGTTTTAAACCCCTTAACCACAATTTTTACACTTGTGGGGTTGTCCGCCTTTCCACCTCCTCCCATGGTGAAGCGTGGCAGTTTGTATAAACTTTTTTTTTACTTTTAAACTATTGAATTATAAAAATTTAATACTAATTTTAGTGCATTCTAAAATCAAAAATTAATCAATATAAAAATTTTTCCTGCTATGCGGGAAGGTCAGATTTATATATATACAGTAAAAAGTCAGATTTATATATATTGTCAGTAATATTTTTATTTATTATAACTTACACATATTCATTTGCAAAATTCAAAGAAATCACAAAATAGATAGTTGTGTTATATACAATTTCATTGCCTGTTAATTTTGAAGATCAGACATAATTGTGCAGAAATTAGGTAAAAAAACAAAGGTAAAATGTATGTTCACGCAAACACCAGGGGACAATTTTTAAGCAGATTTTAGTGCATATTTAAAAAAAAAATTTTGCTTTCTAAAAATTTTATGGCTGGGTAGAGAAGAAAAATTGGTCTATAGGAGTTTGAAATGTTGAGATCCTTTCCTGGTTTTGACAGTGGTATTATGAGTGAAATTTTCCAGATGTGTGGTATGCTATTTGTTTTAAATAAAAGATTGAACTGATCAGTTAGGTATTTAATTCCAAGGGGCAGACCTGTGCACGGTCTGAAAATGCCCCCCCCGCCAAAAAATGAAAAAGTACCCTAAAAATATGACGCCATTTTTGACCTATGATGACGCCATCATCGCAAATTTTTTGCAGTTTTTAGCCTATTTCAATGTATTTAAGCCATTTTTGACCTATTTTTACCTTATTTCCGCTTTTTTTGTCCCTTTTTTCCCTTTTCCCTTCTTTTTTTTTCTCTTTTTTTCTCCTTTTTTTCTCTTTTTTTTTCTTTCCCCCCTGCTTGCCCCCCGTTTTATTGCCCCCCCCCCGTTTCAAAAAAGTTGCCCCCCCCGTGCCCCCCCATTTTGGAATTGCCCCCCCGTTTTAACCCCGGGGGGAGGGGCAGTGCACAGGTCTGCAAGGGGACCAAGATTTTTGAGGTGAAATATGGTTAGATTGTCAGGACCAAAAGCTTTTGAGTTGTTTGCTGTTTTTATCGCTTTTTCGACCTCTGCGGTTGTAATTTTGGCTATATCCTGGTTAAGTTTTTTGATATTTCTAAAAAATTTACGGTTGTCTTTTGGAGTTTTAAAAGGTTTGTTTGGTATGAATTGTTTGTTGAATTTGTTGGCCATTTCTAGAGGGTTATTGATTTGAGTTCCATTAAAATTTAGAGCTAAATTTGGCAAGGGTGAGGGTTTATTGTCCAGTGATTTTATTGTTTTCCAGAGTTTTGTTGGGTTGGCTTTGTGGCTGAAGTTTTCCAAAAAAGAGTGCCATTTTTTGGTGGCATTGAAGCGGATTTGGTTGTGAACATACATGGGCAATTTGGTCCGGAGTGGGGGGGTTAAACCCCAAATTAGGGGGGGGGGGTTAAAATCCGAGAAACGCAAAATACCCATATCGTTTTTTTTTGGAGTGCATTTTACCCATATCGTTTTTCGATTTTGAAGGAAAAATAGGTTAAAAACACTAATTTTAGGTCAAAAAGCCCTTTTTATTGCATTTTTGAGCTTTTTATTGCTTAAAACATTCATTTTGACCTCAAAACTTAAGTTTGGAGGCAGTTAGAAGTCATTTTAAAGACATTTTTTTTCTTCATTTTTCCAAAATTGGGGGGGGTTAACTTTTCCCCCTCCCCCACTTCTGAGTGGGGGGGGTTAAACCCCCCTTCTCAGAATTTGGGGGGGGGGGGCTTAACCCCCCCCAACCCCCCCCCGTGCCCATGTATGGTTGTGAATATTATTGTTAAGCCCTTGTATCCAAGTGGAGTGTGGGTTGGTTAGGCAAATTGTATCACGTTCTTTGATGAGCTGAATTGTTTCTGGAGTTAGATTGGGCTAAAAATTTTTGCGGCAACCAGCAGAGATGTTGTGCACGGAAGCTATGTTCAAAATTGATCTAAACATTTTTTCATCTCTTTTGACTTCTGTTGGCTTAAGGGCATTGAATAATTTTGTTTCGATTTCGTTTCTGTAGCTGGACCAGTTGGCTTTGTTGAGATTTGTGAAAATTTTCCTGGTTATTGGAGTTATTGTCAAAGTAGTTTGGATGCTTACGATTATAGGTAGGTGGTCTGAGCTTAAAGTTGTTTGTGTATACCAGTCTGTTGAGGTGAGGAGTGGAGTCTGAAACTAAGGCGATATCTGGTGATGTTGGGTTTCCATTAGATGAAATGCGTGTTGGGGTGTTTTTGTTTAGTGATGCCATATTCTAGTTGTTTATAATGTTTGCAATGTAGTCTCCTCTGGCGTGTGTAAGGCTTGAGTGCCAGAGGCCGTGGTGTGCATTGATATCTCCAAGTAGAATGCTATCCTGATTATTGAGGAGATGGTTGATGTCTGGTAGGTAGTTGGCATTGCAAGAGCGGGAAGGAGGAATATAAATGTTGAAGATAGAAAGATTTGAATTTTTGAGAAGAAAATTGCAAGCCAAGTATTTCTGCATGGGGGTCATTTCATTGTATATCCAAAGTTTTGAAGTTGATAGAGTGATGGACAAAAAAGAGCAGACAGCCTCCATTGGAATCCCGATCTTTCCTGAGTGTTGTGTAATTTGCAATTTTGGGGTGTTTAGATTTACTAGATAGTTTTACTCTTGGATAGCAGCAATATGAATGTTATTTTCAACAAAAAAGTTTGTGAGCTCTTGTATTTTGTTAGAAATTCCATTGGCGTTAAATTGCAAAATGTTTATAGTAGAGTTTTTGGTGGTTGCAGACAGTTGAGTAGATGAAGTGCATCTGTTACAGAGAAAATTTTGGTTATAGTTTTTTAGACTGTTTAAATTAGAGCATTTTAGGTGTCCAGTTTTTACATTTGTTGCACTGGACACATTTCTGTAAACATTTGTGCACCTTCAGGGGTTTCATTTAATCTAAAAAAAATTTAATTTTTGCCGCTATACCCCTGGAAATACTGTTACAATGCAACATTTGCAGGTAATAACATATTTCATTTAAAACAAATTAATAGACAATAAACATTAAAAATGTAATTTTATTGCATACAAATTTTAATATTTTGTACTTATACTAGTGATGTTCCCCGCAGCTCCGAGCTCCAGAGCAGAGCTCCGCTTTTAGGAGCTCTGGAACAACCCACAGAGCTCCGGAGCTCTGCCCTTTAGTGCATGTGTATGTGTGCGTGTGCATGTGTGTGTGTGTGAAACCCCAGGGGGGGCAGTGCACAGGTCTGCATCATACATGGGCAAGTTGGTCCGGAGTGGGGGGGGTTAAACCCCAAATTAGGGGGGGGGTTAAAATCCGAGAAACGCAAAATACCCATATCGTTTTTTTTTTTCTGGAGTGCATTTTACCCATATCGTTTTTCGATTTTGAAGGAAAAATAGGTTAAAAACACTAATTTTAGGTCAAAAAGCCCTTTTTATTGCATTTTTGAGCTTTTTATTGCTTAAAACATTCATTTTGACCTCAAAACTTAAGTTTGGAGGCAGTTAGAAGTCATTTTAAAGACATTTTTTTTCTTCATTTTTCCAAAATTGGGGGGGTTAACTTTTTCTCCTTCCCCCACTTCTGAGTGGGGGGGGGGGGTTAATTGGGGGGGGGTTAACCCCCCCAATCCCCCCCCCGTGCCCATGTATGGTCTGCATGTTTTAAATTCGCAAAAAAAGCTTAATAAATGGCATTATTAAAAAAATAATAAATACCTGGAGACAATGTGTCTTTTTCTTTCATTTGTGAGCCTTCGCTCTTTTTCTTCAGGGGTTTCATTTATTCTAAAAAAATTTTAATCTTTGCTGCTATTCACCTGGAAATACTGCTACAATGCAACATTTGCAGGTAATAACGTATTTCATTTAAAACAAATTAATAGACAATAAACATTAAAAATGTAATTTTATTGCATAAAAATTTTAATATTCTGTACTTATACTAGTGATGTTCCCCGGAGTCCAGAGCTCCAGAGCGGAGCTCCACTTTTAGGAGCTCCGGAGCAACCCACAAAGCTCCAGAGCAACCCACAGAGCTCCGGAACTCTGCCCCTTTTTATACTAATTTCATGAATAATTAAGAGTGATGGCATATAATTATTTTGTCAAAATTTTTTTGTAAACTAAATTTTTTCCAAAATTTATTTAATTAATAAAAAATCTTTAAAATGCAGCTTAAGGTAGAACTTCACAGTTTTGAACACTTGGACTAGAAGTCGCATATCATCATAAATATTAATTTTTGGCCCATAAAAATGGGATGCTATAAAAAGTTAAGACTGTGCTATCCAGTGGTTATAAAAACATCACCAAAAAGTTTGTCCAGTTCGCAACAGATGTCCATGAATTCTACCTCTGAAAACCACAATAAGGCCTTTTAAAAAAAATTGATTCGTTATTTTTGGGCGCAATTTTATAATAAATTAGGGTAATATAGGGGGCAACTTTCAGAGATGGTTTGGGTTCAAAATGATCTCAGGATTTTTTTTAAATTGCGAAAAAGACTTTTTTTACAAAAATATATAGTAAAAAAATCCTGAAGTCCTTTTTTAATTGTTTATAATAAAAAAAATGGTAGAAGCCTATATCTAACTATTTCCAAACTTTCATTTAAAAATAACGAATCAATTTTTTTTTAATTTTCGTTTAATTTTTTTTAATTGACGCCGAGAAACTACATTTTGAACCATTGCTTTAAAAGCTCCTTTTAATTGGAAATCCACGAGGACCCAGTAGCCGAGTGGTTAGTACGTCGAACTCGCATCCCCGGATCCGTGGGTTAGAGTAGTCGCTCGACCATATTTTTAACGCCGAAAATTTTTTTTTTATTTTTTAGCCTTTTCATTTAAAAAAATGTTTTATTATTTAAGATACGCTAAATAGAAAATGAAAAAATAGAATATTTTTGGTAATAAACTTTATTAATGTTTTGTATTTTTGACATGTATTTTATTGATGTTATTTGATGATTGTGGACGATAACATTTTTTACAGAAAAATGAATGTCAAAAATTGAATCAGCAGGTCAAACTACGTGTAGTAAGATGTAATTCAAAAAGATCTGCCGTCAAAAAAAAAACTGTGAAGTTCTACCTTAAGTAATTTAAAATGTATTTCAAGCTTAAATAAGCTTAAATTCGCTCATTTACAGGGCGGAGCTCCCTTCGCTTTAAATGGCCAGAGCTCTGGAGCATGATATTGAAGGGTGGGAAGGAACATCACTAACTTATACAGACTTGTGCACGCCACCTCTCCTCTATAGTTGTTTTGGTCTAAAATTTTTTTAAAAAATTCTATTGATATTTATTAGAAATATCATTCAAAAGGTATATAAGTATTATTAAGCGTTAAGCAGAGCAAAGCGCAAAGAACTTGCGAAAGGATTTTTGCCCTATGAACCCTTAAATCTATAAAAAAAATTTATGTTTCAAAAATAAAAAAAACATGCAATTTTAAGATATAAAAGGGTCTCAATCTACAAATTTCTATTAAAAAATATAAAATACCTCCTAATGGCTTTCTTTTTTCTTTCTATGTTTAGCCTTCGCTCTTTATCCTCTTCAGATTCATTTACTCTAAAAAAATTATTAGATACTTGCAGGGAGGTAACCAAGATTTTGGAAAATAAGGGATGAGGGGTTGCTGTACTCCATACAAATTATTTGAAAGGAGGAAAGGAGATTGTACTACAAATTTTTAAAGTACCGTTAAAAACATAAAAAGGGGTAAAATTTTTCAAATTTTCAAAGTAAGGTTAAAAACAACAAAGGGGGTAAAACTTTACCGTTAAAAAACATTAAAAGGAGGTAAAATTTGTGTGTGTGTGTGTGTGTGTGTGTGTGTGTGTGTGTGTGTGTGTGTGTGTGTGTGTGTGTGTGTGTTTTCTCAATGATCAGATAACAGAATTAATATCATACTAAGCATAGTTTATGCATAGTTTAATTCTTCTGTTTTCATCATTTCATTGTGTTTATTTTTTCTTTTTCTATTTTTTATTCTTTTTTTTTTTTTTTTTTTTCATCAACAACATCAA
>JASAMX010020441.1:0-19007 GCA_030248175.1 Microlaimidae sp. YZB2_3 | reverse complement strand
TTGCTTGAATAATATGAGATTTTAGCAGTAAAAATTAGAACCCATCTAGGTGACTAGAAAGGGGGATCTAGATGAGTAGATAGAAGCGGGGATCTAAAAATTTTGGTTTTACCATTGTTTTTTCTGGACTGCATTTTCACCTCTATAGTTTTTTAATAGTTTGACAAAAAACTAGGTTAAAAACCCTAATTTTTGGTCAAAGAAGTCCTTTTGTCTTTTTTAAAACAATCATTTTAGATCTAAATTCTTTTTAAATTTTAGGACATTGAACAAACATTTTGAATTTGAACGTATATAATATAGTTAGAAGACAGTTTAATTTTGCCAAAATCACTGGTGTGAATCCTTTTTCCCTTTTCAATCACATCTTATAAGCGTTTACTTCAACTTCCTTTCGTAATTCCATGCATAGGTTATGGCATATCCCTGCTTATAGGTGAGAGAGAAAGGATCGGAGGTGGCAGAGGTTGGGGGACAAATCTCAAAACTGCCGACACCTTTGGGTCCCGCTTAACACTAATATTTGAGGATACCCCCGACCTCCCCCTTCTAAAAAAAAGAAAGTCCCTATCCTAAAAACGGGTTATTTGAGAAAAAAATTTGGAACACCCCCCAACCTTTCAATTTAGAGAGGTCAGATATACCCTTTTAAATTTGGAAGGCTCTCCACCTATGGTTATAACCCCTCCAATAAAATCACTAAAGTGCCAACCCCCACCTCTGCTTGAAGTACCCGGTACACCGCATCTTCTTACCTCTAAAATTTAGGGGTCATGTATGTACTATAAATAGGGGATAACCATCCTTACTAATTTTAATATATCCTTCCGCAAAATTTGGAATTGGGGTAGTCTAAAATTGGGAACTCCCTCAATTCTGTAACCTGTCCACCTATGAAGTTTTCCCATGGCGTTTTTTCACCTAAATATGTACCAGTGATTTTTCATTCTCAAAAATTTCATGATCCAGAGCACCAACCGTTTAAAGTCAAGCGACCTTTAGAGCTCCGCTGCTCTAAATCAGTAATCTTGTAATCTTAACCTGGGACCCGCTAGGGGGGATTCACTCCCGATTGGAAGGCCAAAATTTTTTAGGGAGGATCCAGTTTCGTCCAGACGCCCCTGGCTTTTTAGGTTGGGTTGACCCTGGGTGCCAGATTTCAAATTTAGGGGGAGAGGTCAGCATACATGAGCATTGACTGGCAAGCTAGGGGGCATACATGGGCACGGGGAGGGGGTGGTGGGGGGGTTAACCCCCACCCTCCCCCCCCAAATTCTGAGAAGGGGGTTTACCCCCCCCCCCACTCAGAAGTGGGGGGGAGAAAAAGTTAACCCCTAAGTGAAAAAAGGGCTTTTTGACCTAAAATTAGCGTTTTTTACCTATTTTTCCTTCAAAATCAAAAAACGATATGGGTAAAATGCACTCCAAGATGGGCCGTTTTGCGTTCTCGGACTTTACCTCTTAATTTGGGGATTAACCCCTCTACCTTGAGGTAAAGCAACTTGCCCATGTATGCTAGGGGGTGGCTATCCGGGGTAAATTGCCCTTTGAAACCTAAGAGGGGGTCTAGGGGCGAGGGTGTCCATACCCTCTAGCTTTTTAGGAGGGGTCTGGTTTTCAAACAAAGTCACATTAAATCATTTATTTAAGTTTTTTAGCACTAATATAGAATTTTATTTTCTACTAGGCTATTTATGTATAAAAAGAGTACAAAAGTACTGTTTTTTTTTACTACAAAACCGTGTTTATGACAGTAAATTTTGAACTAAATTCATGGAGTCAACAGCAGAGGTTCTACGCAGCAACTCTACCTGGACCAGAATCGATTCATCCAGGAAGGGAAGGCCAATACCGTTCAATTTTTTTCCGGAACACAAAGGTTTCCACTTTGTGCCTGACTGCATCGATTTTTTCCTGCTAAGCGGCAGCCATCCTGGCTGCTGCAGTTACTGATGGTGATGTCCTGGGACATTTATCCCAACCCTGGCCCGCCAAAACTATTTTTCCGTGCGGGCACTGTGGCAAAAATGTTTACAGAAATAGTGTTGAGCGCAACAAATGTAAAAACTGGTTACACCTAAAATGCTCCAGTCTAAAACACTATAACCCAAATTTCCTCTGTAACAGATGCTCTTCATTTACTCAACCGTCTACAACCACTAAAAACTCTACTATAAACATTTTTCAATTTAACGCCAATGGAATTTTTAATAAAATACAAGAGCTCACAAACTTTTTTGTCCAAAACAACATTCATATCGCTGCTACCAAGAGTAAAAACTATCTAGTAAATCTAAAGACCGCAAAATCGCAAATTACACAACACTTAAGAAAGATCGGGATTCCAATGGAGGTGGTCTGCTCTTTTTTTGTCCATCACTCTATCAACTTCAAAACTTTGGATATACATTGAAATGACCCCCACGCAGAAATACTTGGCCTACAAATCATTCTCAACAATTTGAATCTTTCAATCTTCAACATTTATATTCATCCTTCCAGCTCTTGCAACGCCAAATACCAACCAGACATCAACCATCTCCTGAATAATCAGGATATCATTTTACTAGGAGATATCAACGCACACCATGGCCTCTGGCACTCAAGCCTCACAGACGCCAGAGGAGATTACATTGCAAACATCATCAACAATGCAAATATGGCATCACTAAACAAAAACACTCCAACACGCATTCCATCTAATGGAAACCCAACATCACCTTATACCTCCTTAGTTTCAGACTCACTCCTCACCTCAACAGACTAGTTTACACAAACGACTTCAAGCTCAGACCACCTACCTATAATCGTCAGCATCCAAGCTAGCCCCAATAATCAGCAAAATTTTCACAAATCTCAAGAAAGCTGATTAGACCAGGTACAGAAATGAAATTGAAGCAAAATTATCCAACACACCCAATCCAACAGAGGTCAAAAGAGATAAAAAAACAGCACCCAGATCAGCATGGATTCAAACCCAAACATTCAACAACTACTGCCCTGCTTCAATTTACAACTGACATAGCACTAGATTCAACCAAAACGCTCCACCCAAATTACAATAGTAGCCGCCCTGAATCTAACCAAGGCAATTGACACAATCACCATTGATATTTTAATAACCAAGATAGCCAACAGCACACTTCCAGCCTTACTCATCAGATGGCTAAGTGGTTACCTCAGAGGCAGAACCAGCAAAACAATTTTCAGAGACTCCACCTCCAAAGCCAGGATAGTTCAAACAGGAGTTCCCCAAGCCTCTGTAATCTCACCAACCCTCTTTAATTTCTATATTTCCAACCTACCACCCCCACCAGCTAATGTCAAAATAGTCTTCTATGCTGAGGATACCACAGTTTACTCCACCGGAAACAAGATTACTGAAATGGAACTCAATCTCACCAACTACCTCAACATTTAAAATCAATATCTGAATAAAAACTACCTCAAACTATCAACAGAAAAGTCAACAGTTACCATCTTTTCCTCTTTATCACAAGAATTTAACTACCACCTAAAGGTGACCATAAACAACAAACGTTTGCCGCTAAACAAATACCCCAAAATCCTGGATGTTACTTTCAATCCAAAATTAACATTCAATAACCATGCCACCAGCATAAACAACAAAGCATCCAGGCGCAATAACATTCTCAAAGCCCTGGCTGGTACCAGCTGGGGCCAACAGAAAGAAACAATAGTTACCACCTACAAAGCTATAGGAAGCCCAATTCTCAACTATGGAGCCTCAATATGGTCACCCAATCTGTCATAAACTCATTTTTAAAAACTACAAGCAACACAAAACACGGCCCTCAGGATAGCAACCGGCTGCCACAAAACAGCCCCAACCGACCATCTTCATCACGAGATTTAAGTCGTACCAATTGTAAGCCACACCAACCATCTTTCAACACAATTTTTAGCATAAACCATGCAACCAACACATGCATCTAACAGAATCACAGCCAATGACCATAGACCAAGAGATGAAACATACCCTCCCATCAAAACTTGGACCAACAGCCAAAAGTTTCTACAACCATATTGTCATTACTACAGCAAAATGAGCCACAGTTTGTATAAAATGTGTGTGCCTGTGACTCATTTTTAATTTTAAACAGGACCCTATTAACTACAGAATGAGTCACAGTCACGTGTATTTTATAATGACAGTGGCTCATTTTGCCGTAGTAACAACAATATGCTTACAGAAAAAACCATCCAATCAAACATCCACTCATATTTTGTCAAAAAAAAAACATTTTGCAACTCCAACCTAATGCACTATTAAAAAGAAAACCGTCACCAATCAACATAAGGGAGCAACAACTTCCCAGGAAGTCAAGAACCCTCTTGGCACAACTTAGATCTGGATATTGCCACCCTTTTAACTCATTCAAATCCACAATCAACAACTCCATTAAAAACAAATGCCCCCACTGCAGGGGCAAACCTCATGACGTTAAACACCTTTTTATATGCCCTCAACATCCAACAACACTCGAAATAGAAGATCTATGGGAAAGACCAGTTGATGCGATCAGGTTCTTAGAGGGCATAACCTGATGCCCTGACTATGAACAACAACAACCTAAATTGATACCTAAAATTTGGCTTGGAAGGGGGGAGGGGGTCAATTTTGAATTCCAGAGAGGGGTAGGATGTCAAAATTTAGAAATTTTAGGGGGAGGGGGGGCATAGGTGGGCAGCCTCTCTCTGGATTTTGGGGGGGGGGTATAGGGGGGGGGGGTCAAATTTTAGGGGGGGTGTCCAGCAAGACCCAAATTTTGAGGGGGGGTGTACCCAATATTTCTGCGCTGCCTTAAAATGAGCTTAAAACGCGTAAAAAAACGTAAAACAAGCTTATAAATGCTTTAAAACTGTGTAAGATTAAAATAAGACTTTATTGCAACTTATAAGTTTTATTTTTTAAATTCTTTTAATAATAATGTGCAGAGGCGCAGTCAGGATTTCATTTCAGGGGCGTCGGTCTGGGGGGAGGGAGAAAAAGTGTTGTCAAAACGGCGCGAGGTGCCGCCGCCTGCGCCGCGTAGCGGCGCCAGCCGACGCGAAGCGTCGGCCGGGGGGTCTGGGGGGGTGTCCCCCCAGCCGCCGGAGGCAAAATTTTTTTAAAATATATACTAAAAACGGCTTAAAAATCGTCTCCTGGTGATCGCGTGAACATACGTTTTACTTTTGTTTTTTTTTTACCTAATTTCTACATAATTTTCTGTGATCTTAAAAATTAAGTCAGGGGGGTTCGGGGGGAACAATGCCCCCCGGAGGAGAAAATTTATAATTTGAGGCGCTAAAATAAACTAGAAATTTTAATTACAAATGATACTAATTACAAAATTTAAGGTTTTTTATAGCTTTACTATACATTTATAACATGTGTTTAAAACGTTAAAAAAAGGATAATAGTGTTTATAGTAGTTTTATTAAACATGTATGCCTTAACTACTGAATGGGATAATCGATTTGCAATTGAAAAACTAAGATAAATTGCCAATTTAAACTGCCCGCGTAGCGGAGAAATTTAAACTGCCCACGTAGAGGGGGAATTTAAAGGTAATGAACGGGGAAATAAGGTAATAAACACTCCGCGCGAAGCGCGTAAAAATTTTTTAGTCCTTTTATAACACTTAAAAATTTTTCTTTGGGAGGCGAATTTGGGGGGGGGGTGTCCCCGACTACCCCAAATTTAAGGGGGGGTGTCAGCAAAATCCGAAATTTGGGGGGGGTATAACCCCCCCCAACCCCCCCCCCTGCCCACCTATGAGGGGGGGTAGACGTTTTCTAGGGGGGTCTGAAATTTCAAGGCTAGGGGGGTGGACCCCACCATAGCCCCCCTATGCTCATGTATGAGGGTCAGATTTTTTAACAAAGTTTTTTTAAATCAATAATTTAGTGCTTTTAGGTCTAAAAGTGTATTTGAAAACTGTTTTTTAGCTAAAAAACCGTGTTTTTGACAGTAAATAAAAAATATACTTCTAAATTGATCGGAAGGGGGGAGGGAGATCAGCCTCGCTAGGGGTCAGGCTGGACCGCTCTTGAACTTTGGGTGAAGGGAGCCCCTGGATTTTTTTCAAGAGGGATCTGAAATGTTGGCTCTAGGGGGTAAACCTCTCTGCCCCTTCCCAGTTCTACCCCCCCCTGCCCCAAAAAAGCACCTATGGACACAGTTTTTTTATTCTCTAATTTTCTTTTTTTTTATTTTAATTCAGGAAGTGAGCACAAAAATAATAGAGACTTTTGGATTTTGGGAGTGGTCCAGGACACCTGACTAATGTGTATATCAACGTTTCTTTTTAGATGTCCTGGTGGCCCCATTTCGCCCGGTGGCCAAATTGGGCGAGTTAGGACCGGCCGAAGTGGCGGACCTGTTCACAACCACTCAAGAAGTACAACGTCAGTTGGAGAGCCACTTCAACACCACCTCAGCCACCATCACTGTACAGGACGGCCCAGACGCAGGGCAGACTGTTAAGGTAAAACTGTCCTCACTTGACAGGTTTTAAGAACAAAGATTCAAAAAAGCGTGTTTGTTTGGCACGTTTTCTGTAAAAACACACGTAATTAAATGCATGTTTATCTGCACATTCACCACCTTACCCAGCATCACTGTACAGGACCCAAATGCAGGGCAGACCGTTAAGGTCGCATGTTTTAAGAACAAAGATGCAACAAAAACGTGTTCACCACTTCACCTGGCACTTTTCTGTAAAAAGGAACGTAATTAAAGGCATTTTTATCACCATACAGGATAGGCCTGACGCATAACAGACCGTTAAAGTAAAACTATCCCCATCTGGCTCGTTATAATCAAAAAAGGACTGTTAATCTGGCACATTTTAAGTAAAAAGGCACTCACAGTAAAGGCATGTATACCAGACCTGTGCACTGCCCCCCGGGGGGTTTAAACGGGGGGGCAATTCCAAAACGGGGGGGCAACGTTTTTGAAACGGGGGGGGGCAATAAAACGGGGGGGCAAGCAGGGGGAAAAGAAAAAAAAGAGAAAAAAAGAGAAAAAAGAAGGGAAAAGAGAAAAAAGGGACAAAAAAGCGAAAATAAGGTAAAATTAGGTCTGAAATGGCTTAAAATACATTGAAATAGGCTAAAAACTGCAAAAAAATTGCGATAATGACGTCATCATAGGTAAAAAATGGCGTCATAATTTCAGGGTACTTTTCATTTTTTGGCGGGGGGGCAATAAAACGGGGGGGCAAATCCTCCAATAAAACGGGGGGCGTTTCTAGACCGTGCACAGGTCTCTGTATTCAGTATACTTGTTACATTATAAGGAAAAACGCACTTGTAGTAAACACATGTTTACTTGGTTCGTTTTAAGTAAAAACACACTAAAAGCATGTTTACTTGGCACGTTTTAAGTAAAAAGGCATTCATAGTAAAGGCAGGTCTACCTTGAGGCAAAAAATAGCATATTGTTTCGCTACCTTTTTTTGAAAAATTCTATTTATTCAGCCTTATTATTCTGGACGTCGCAACGTTGTTAGTAAAAAACCATAGCAAAGGCATTCATAGTAAAAATGAGTTCATTGTTAAAATGTGCCATTGACCAACTAGGACCGTGCTGCCTTTTGGGCAGCACCTAATGGGCCTATTAGTACCACCTGGTTGCTGGGTCTTTTCTCTCATAGAAATGAGTCCAGCTTTACATGGCTAGAAAAATGTTGTTGTACATTGGCCACACATGGCAATTTTCCATCTAGCAAACCAGTGGAGAAATACAGTTCTATTGGTTGTGGAGTTTGTACCACTGGCCTTGCAGGAACACCTATGCTGCCCATGTACAATGTTAAATAGTAAGATCAACATCAGGCGACTTAAAAAATCCTTTAACAAGACCTTGGAATGTGTCAAGGCCGTTGGGGGGATTAATCCCCCCCCCTCAAATTTTGGGAAGGCAAAAAATTTTGTAAGGGTTCCCCCCTTTGAATTTTTTTCCCACATAACTCTGTAATGTATAAAACCTATCTAAATTGCATTATTTAAAGTGATTTAGGTTCGTCAAAGCTCTTTTGTATAAAAAAGGAATTATTTATAATTCAAAACATTAGTGCAGTGAGTTTAAAAATATTGTATTTTTATTTTGTGTGAAAATATTTTCATAAAAGCGGCAGTATCAAAGAGCAGGAAGTCACGATTCAACTACTTTTTTGGTATAAAAAAGCGGTTTTCTTAGGATTTTTTATGGTAAATGCTTTGGTTTCTGTAATCGAAGAAATCGTAATAGGAATTCGCAACAAGCACAAAGAGAAGAGCAAACTTTAGATATTAATAACTGAAGCATTTACTATAAAAACTTAACTAAAATTAAATAAAGATTTTTTATTTTTAGAGAACGTTTCCTTTTTATTAAAATGGTAATCAAATACCTAAAACTATTTTATTTTGTTGTATTTATTTTAAAAAAAACAACAAAAAATAAATAAAGATTCAATACTTAAATTTAGGCTTCCTAGTGCTTTTTAAAAGCTTAAAATTAAAAAATTTTCCGCATTCTGCCCCCCGGACTCCCCCCCCTGACAAGGGGCTCCGCCCCTTACCCCGCTGGGGGGCTCCCGCCCCCCAGACCCCCGTTGTGGGCCCCTATAAAGCACCTTCCAAAAAATCCCCCCCTTAATTGAAATCCTGGCTACGGCCCTGGAATGTGTGATTGTGTGAACACTGCATGCAATGAACAATCTAGCGATAAAGTTTGCCAACATCGTTATTAATGTTGGACGAAGAGTCTTAACCATGGGAGTGAAATTTATTTGCCTCTCCTGGCTTGTCTTAGCGCCTGCTCTTTGCATATTCTGCATAGGGAAGATAAGTTTCAGGTAATAAAACAACAACAACTTTTTTTTTAAATCCTATTTATTCAGCCTCATTATTCTGGACGTTGTTAGTAAAAAGACATAGAAAAGGCATTCATAAAAAAAGGCAGGGCACATTTTTATGAAAAAGCACATGTTAAATTAAAGACATGTTTACCTGGCACGTTTTCTTTAAAAAGACACTCAGAGTAAAGGCAGTTGTATTGTACCTTAATTTATTTATTTTATTTATTTATATTTATTTTGTTGAAAAACAGGAAACATACATAAGCAAGTTAATACCGCACTGAGATTGTATGTACCTATTATAAACTAAATAATAAGAAATAAATCACACTCAATAACTGAATCCCAAAACCCGACTGCAAATACAAACCCAAGAGTAGAAAAGTTCTGCCTTTTGCAATGCAATGCTCGTTCCCCCAGATTTTCCGAAACGGGGAGGGGGGACCACGGGGTGGGGGAACTTTTTTGAAACGGGGGAAAACAGGGGAGAAAGAAAAAAAAGAGAAAAAAAGAAGAAAAAAGAAGGAAAAAAGGGACAAAAAAAAGCGAGAACAAGGTAAAAATAGGTCTAAAATGGCTTAAAATACATTGAAATAGGCTAAAAACTGCAAAAAATTCACGATGATGGCGTCATCATAGGTCAATAATGTCGTCATAATTTTAGGGTACTTTTTTTATTTTTTGGCGGGGGGGGGGAGCAAATCCTCCAATAAAGCTGAGGGGCATTTCCGGACCGTGCACAGGTCTACACAATGTAAAATGTAACCACTGTAATACCATCTCGCCACCATACCCAAATAAGAGACCGGAAGCCGCGCAGACCGATAAGGTTGAATTGAACTATCCCTATGTATGCCTGGCACGTTTTCAATAAAAAACATACTGAAGGCATGTTACTTGGTTGGTACCTGGCACGTTTTAAGTAAAAAGTGACACATAGAAGGAAGGCACGTTAAATGCTTGCAAGATGAATACGGTCACAGGAGCTAAACAGGTTTTTGATTGGAGGGGGGTTGACCTGAGATGGAATTTGAAATCTAAAGGAAGGTTTGAAGTCCATTGCAAAACACAAACGTTAAATCATGAATTGTTTTTAAAGGATAATTTTTTAGTGGATCTGTTTGCGTGCAAGTCCAAAAATTATATTAATATAAATTTGTGCTATGACTTTATTGGTGAATGGAATAAGATTTAAGATATAGAAAACTTATAAAAAATTGTACAAACTTGACTTGTGGATTGCAAGATGCTGCTTTTATTTTTTTCCAAATCACAATATTTTTTTTATTAATTTAAAAAATATAAACGACAATAGTTTATCCAACTTGAAGTTAGTGAAGAAGATTTAGATTTAGTATGAAAATTGCAGACAATGATAATATTTATCAAATAAAGATTTTTTTAATGCATAAGAACAAATCTTAGGATTGACAGCATTTTGTAATCTATTATGCTTGTTAAAAAACTATAAATTATTATATTTTAGCACACTCACGTTCACGTTTTACCGCGAAAAGCAGGAGACTTCTCGGACAATGACGACATCTACAAAGAGGTCAGTTAAAAAAGTTTTTTTTTAATTTTATTAATTTCTTTATTTAAATAAAATTCAGGACTGTTGTATTTCAGCTTCAGCATTATACTGATCTCTAATACAAATTATAGAATTTTAGTTTAATGTAGCAATGATTATAAAACTGAAAGATTTTAAGTATCCCCCGTGGAGACTATATTTGGGGAGGTTTTTTTCCTCTTCGGTATCCTCATTTTTGTGGCCTTCTCCGGCGAGATATGCTTCGTTTATTGATAATACTTGAACGTTTTGGGCTAAACTTACCACAATCTTCAGCAACAGTATCTAAAACAGACCAAATTGTAGAAGACAATAAAATTTTCCGAATTTTTTGGTTTTTTTCGTTTTGCAATGTGAAAAAAAAAAAGAAAACTTCAGTATAATCATGTTCTGCAATTTAAAACTGTCTGTTTTGGACATTATGTGTTGAAGGTCCTAAGCCTATTCCATTAAATGCTAACTTTCATTTATATTTTTTGATTTGAGGTCGAGGAAACATACATGGGCACGGGGGGGTTGGGGGGTTAACCCCGGCTTTTATGATTTCTTAACTGAGAAGGGGCAGTGGTTAAATTGTCCCCCCCCCACTCAGAAGTGGGAGGGAGAAAAGTTTAACCCCCCCCCCGATTTGGAAAAATGGATAACAAAAAATGTTTTTTTTTTAAATGACTTTTAACTGCCTTCAAACTTAAGTTTTGAGGTCAAAATGAATGTTTTAAGCAATAAAAAGCTCAAAAATGCCCCCCCGGGGTTTCCGGGTTTGGGGATTTGTGAAATTTTGTAATGTATCGTTCTACTTAATGTAGCGATGATTATAAAAAGGGCTTTATTTTTGACCTAAAATTAGCGTTTTTTACCTATTTTTGCTTCAAAATCGAAAAACGATAAGGGTAAAATGCACTCCAGAAAAAAAACGATATGGGTATTTTGCGTTTCTCGGATTTTAACCCCCCCCCCCCCCACTCCGAACCAACTTGCCCATGTATGGTCGAAAAGATTAAGTTTTATACATAAAATATTTAAATCTTTCAATGTATTATCATCAGTACATTGAAGCATTCTATTTTCCAGTAATAGATTAATTTTAGTTTCATTTGGTTAATTGTAATTGTTTTTTGTATGCCATATTAATACACAGTTTTTTGTTTAATTTATTTTTTTATTTCTTTCGGTTTAGCTTGAAAAACATGACAAAGATGGAAGTCCTATCGACTTCCGATCCATGGACGAAATGGAGGAAGAAGCGTCCGTTTTTAGAAGACTCTTTTTGGCATCTAGTAAACTGTAGCTCGACTAGTCTAGTCTATAGCAAACTATTGTACTATTTTCACCCATATTTATTTAACAATTTGAGCTCTATGGGGGTGAAAAACAGTGTAGTGGTTGCTTATTTATCTCGGTGAAGAAAGTGTCAATAAAAAATCACACTTTCGGTGAATTTTTGGTACACTGTTGATTCCCGTTGTTTTGATGTTTTTACACGAAAAAAAAATTTTCATGATGTTCTAATTTTTACACTAAAAGAAGGAACGAAATCATCAAAATGGGGTCATGTTCAAAAAAACAATAAACTAATATTTTGTTCAAAAATAAATGACACCGGTTTAATAATTTGAGCGATTCGATCTATACAAAAATTACTGTTAAGAATGACGATAATGACAAAAATTATTTGTTTAAAATTTTTAAAATCTGGCTTTTTTCAATTCATTTTCCATTTGGAAGTAAACCATAAAATAACAAAAAAATAAAAAGTTAAGACGTTTAATTAGAACATTATTAATGAAATTTTGGAATTTTTAAAATAAATTTTCAGATCAATTACTATATCCAAAGTTGTTAAAAATATACAGCAAAAATACTAAATAATAACATAACAAAACTAAAAAAATACAGGAAAAACAGAAATTGTCGGAAACAAATACTAAAACACGCACAAAAATAAATAGAGAAAATGCATGTCCATATTAGTCTACGTATAATACAATGAAATACTTGTACCATGTTAAATACTAGTTAGTACGTGTAGTACCAAATTTTATTTTTTCAGACCTTTATTTTTTCTAATTTTGTATTAATATTTGCCAAAAAAATGGTGCTTAATCCCTAGGGTAAAATTAATATTGATTCATGCTAGCTCATTTCCCTGGCGTTAAATGAATGTCAGCTATTTATTACGTTTTTAATCACGTTTAAATATTTTTGTTTTAGGATCGTTAAGTATAAAACTATAATTTTGTTTTGATGTAAAAAGTCTAATGCCCGTTTGTTGACATAGTGTATGAATATTTATACTATGATGATGATTTGTAATAATATTGGTTTTTAATGCCTTTAGATTTAATTATTTTTAATAATAGAAATACAGCTACGTAATATTATTGTGAATGTGATGTATTCGTGCGTGCTATACCGCCGTATTCATAAAACCGACGAGTTTTTACTCGGCGTATCATGTACATTTTCAGACAGCGGACGTGCAAGCTTTTTTTTCTTTTGTTAAACTGTTAATTGAAACCGAAAATTTCTATAAAAATTAAAGTAATCTGAGATTTATTAACAGAATATAGTATCCGGCGGCCCACGGCCGCCGGATAGTATCTATAGATCAATAAATAAGTAAGTGAGTGAGTAATTTCCTAACGCTTTGTTGGATTTTGAAAAACTTGGCCGAATCAACTCTATATAAGTTCAAATTTAAAACATATACAACTGACAACGCACAATCGATTGATAATTTGTGATCTAACAAATTGTGCGGTCGATCATGACGTGTATGCAAATTTTATTAAAAACAATTATAACTGGACCGAATCAACTCTATATAAGTTAAAACTCGGAATATATATACAACTGACAACGCAAAATCGATTAATAATCACGATTTTCTGATCTCTCTAATTGTGCGGTGGATAATGATGTATATGCAAATTTTATTTAAAACAATTATAACTCAGCCATATGCAAATTTTATAAGCAATTATGACTCGGCCGAATAAAATATATATGACTTGAAATTCCGAAAATAAATAGAACTTATAACGAAGAATCGATTGGTAGCAATTTTTTTATTTGACATTTGTGCGGTCGCGGTAATGTGGTACTGGTAAGTGTGTAATTTTGATTTAAATATTAGTAATGGGTAGTTCCGGTTACGAATGTTCTGGGCAAAATTTGGAATTCCGAATCCGGTTCCTGTTCCAGATTTTTGGAAAATCTCAATTCCGCTTCCGGGTTTTTCGCAGTTTGATAGGCAGTTCCGGATGTTGTGGGCAAAATTTGGAGTTTTGGTTGCGGTTCCTGTTCTGGATTTTTTGAAAATCGGAATTCCGGTTCCGTGGGTTCCTCAGTTCCGCCTATCACTATTAAATATGTCATAAGACAATTTATCCGGCCGCCGGTTACAAGACAGACTTGAACTAGTCTATATATTTGGTTTTAAGTAGTACAAGTCGTTTTGTTTAATGTTTGTAAAGAAAAAGTTAAAAACCACTCAGTCTATTGTCATGAAGATGTACATGACACGCCGGCGGGAGCTTGCCGGTTATATGAATACGACTGATAGACTTCCATTCAAAATTTATTTCTTTATGCCAAAATTTGTATAAGGTTATTACTTCACTTCAGACATTGTGCTTTTTCCGATAATAATAAGATTGTAATATTTCAGGGAATCATTTTTCGTAAAACCATACACATAAAAATTGTTTGATTTTATACTGATTGTGAGTCTTTCTTTTGTGGTGAAGACGCAGTTTGTATTTAGTTTCCAGGTGCACAGTTCACATGTGTGGAATAAATAATTCACACGTCGGAATTGAACAAAGAAAAGGTAAAATATTTAATTGCCGACAGTATTACACATAAAAATTCTTGCAACGTTGTTGTAGATTTTTTACGCTGTTAAAAATCCAGACTGAATTTCTTATCAGAAAATTACGGCACCGTTTAACATGCAGTCGAACATTTTCTTACCTTTATGCATTCTTGACTGTATTGATTATTGCAAAAAGAAACCTTATTTGCCTAAAATGGCCTTCCAAACCAAAATGGAAAACGTTCAAAATTTTCTGAGTGAACTGATTTTTTTAAGAATTGAAAGAAAAAAGGGCTCTGTCAAAATAAACAACCACCATTTCACTTCATATTATAGTTTAAGATTATCTTGTAAATTAATGGTTAAAACATAAAAATTTCAGTGAAAAAATGCAAGAAATTAAAAATATTTAAGTTTTTGTGTCTTTAACATTTATGTACTGTTTCACCCGAATATTTTTTTGTCATTAGCAAGAAAAACAAGTTAATGGCGTGTAAATCTCATGTGATTATTAGAAATATTCTAGATAGCATTATAGTCCGTGATTGCCTTTGTGATAGCTTAATTGTTGCCAGTGATACTAAATAGCACATATCTATGATTCCAATGTTCTTTACCTTCGGGCCAATAAATGTTGCAGCTTCTTTTCAATCATTGTACAAATAAAACATAACATTATTAAACTATTATTTCGACTATGCTTCAGAGCTTCAGAGATGCTTTTTTTTAATTTAACTAAGTAAAGGTCAAAATTTTATTTAAGTAAAGTAAAAGTAACACCTATTTTTTTTAAGTAAAAGTAAGAGTAAAAGTATAATAAAAGTAATTTTAAAACGGATCAAACCCCGGTTTTCGGAGCTCCAGAAAGTGTTTTGTTTAAATAAACGGTGTTTAGCGTTTTAGCGCTAGCGGTAGAGTTGTGCTAGTTAACTTACTAGTTAACTAGTACATTTATCGAGCTAGTTAACTTACTAGTTTAGAATTTTTGGCAATTTACTTACTAGTTAACTAGCTAGTCACCTGAAAAACACTAGTTATTTCAACTAGTTAAAACCTTTTTTGATAGGAATAAGTCTTATTCAAGTTTACCGAATTTTTTTGTAGATAGCTAAAAGCTTGTTATCTATATGTTAGATAATAAACAATATTAACATGTTTTTACGATTTTGCCATATTTTACAAGGAATTGCAGAAATGCAGGGCAAAATTATCGTATAGGCACCTTGCACTGAAACTCGGTTTATACATGAAGTATGCAATATACATAAGCGTCACCATAATGGATAATTACCGTATCTCCTACTTATCTTTTGTAGTATGCAGATCAACCGATTGAAAGCGCGCGAAATTTCTATCGGTTGATCTGCATACTACGAAAGATAAGTAAGAGATACGGTAATCATCTATTATGGTTACGCTTATGTATATTGCATACTTCATGTATAAACCGAGTTCCAGTGCAAGGTGCCCATTTTAAAATAAGTAATTTCTTCAATAATGACATCTAAAAATATACGCAAAAATTAGGATATCCTATTTTTAATTGAATGAGAAGCGTTACAAACTAATGTTACAAACTTAGTGCTACTGTTAAGCAAACAAAATCAAAGTGAATGTTCTACTGTAATTAAGTTATTAAACAAAGACCGCTAATAATAACAAAGAAGAAATTTATCTAAATTCCCTGTAGTTAAACAAACCACATTCGAGACAATTGATTTTGATATTAAAACACTTTTTAAACATTGCCCGTGATTTTAATGCGGCTGACTATGTTTCAAAAACAAAAAACTAATTATAAATAGTATAAAAAATATTATGTTAAAAAAATTATAATATATTCGTTTAACTAAGTTGTTACAATGGGAATAAAAAAAATCATAGGGAAAAAAATCGAGAAAAACTCTGGAAACATAAAAAAACTATTGTGTTTAACTGCTTTTTGACGGTTTGGTTTCAGAAATTAACATTTGTTTTGGTAAACCAAATAAAATTTGTTCTCCCTGGCTTTTTTACTAAAGATAAACCCAACGTGGCTGCAACAGTTGTTCGTTTGATTAAAAAATGCCCCAATTAAGTAATCACTCAAATCTCAATCTGACGTCACTTTATCAAACAAATACTTCATATTAATAGGAATCTAATTGGCTGATCAAGTGACGTCAGATTCTCGTGATTTCAATAGTTACTTAATGGGGGGAGGCAATTTTTAATCTAACGAACAACTGTTGCAGCCACGTTTGGTTTACGTTTAGTTGATTTAACTAGTTTTTGGCATGGGAATTAGTTGAGCAAGTGTTAAATTTTGGGTTATTTTGTGCATCAGTTGTCGAAAAATTCTAAAACATAATATTGACGTATTTTACCTGCTTTTTAACTGTTTCGTGTTATAAATTATTATTTTGTTTCTTAAAAAATAAATGTTCTCCATGGCTTTTTTAACTATGGTTGAATTATATCTGGCTGACGCTGAAAATTAGAATGCAGAAATGAGGAGAGCAATTAAAATTGTGCGGTAATGACGTTTAAAAAAACAAATAAAAAGGCAGAATTTTTTTTAATTCCACCTTTTCACTAAATATACAAAAATTAACAAAATTTAGCCCTTAAAAAATTCGCATTTAGGTTACAAATTAAGTAATTTGATAAATAATTATTTAAATACAGTTTTTAATCTTTGTTGTTAATCCACTCTAGTGAAAAAATTTTGAATGTTTTTGTTTTAAATAGTCGATTAAATACTGCAAATATCGCAGTGAGCTAGATTTTATTTGCCTATAGTTCGTTTAACTAGTTGTTGACATGGGAATGAATAAATTAAGCTAGATAGGCCAGTGTTAAATTTTGGCTTATTTTCTGCTTCAGTTGTCAAGAAAATCTTAAAAAAGACATCAATGAATGTATTTTATTTGTTTTTTTTTACAATTTGGTTTTATAAATTATTATTTTGTTTAGAAGAAAATAAAATTCGTTCTCCATGATTTTTTTACGAACTATAGTTGTCGGAACTAATAAATTGCACTAGTAAAAAATTCCATGCCATACAGCTTAAAGACCTTTTAGTTGCAAACGCAAAATAAATAAATTTTATTGTTTCAAATGGTTAAAAAACACACTTGTAATTTTTAAAGTTTTGCAAAACTTCAACATTGAATCGGGTATTCAAATAATTAAATAAAGAACAATAAATTTAAAAATTGTAAAACATTTATAATTGTAAAACAAAATTGTAAAACACTTTTAATATCAATAATGAAATTATTTATCGTTTTCCTTTACATTAGAATATAGCTCTAAAAAAACACAACTGAATTCACATTCTTTCATTTGCATAATTGATTTTTTAAATATTTTTGCAAGTTAAAATTTGTTTTTATTTTTTATTTTTTATTTGAATATAGTGTTCTTAAAAAAAATTTGTGTTTATAATAAATAATGCAATTGTAACTGGAACTTGGTTGGGGAAATAAAGAACTTAACAGCCGAAAATGTGAACTATGAAGTGATGTTCCACCCTTCAATATCGTGCTCCGCAGCTTCGGACACATAAAACAAAGAAAGCTCCGGAGCTCCGCCCCTTAAATGAGCCATTTAAGGCTTATTTAAGCTTGAAATTTGTGTTAAGTTATTCTATTCGCAATTTTAGGACTATTTTTATTATTTTAATAAGTTTTTTAAAAATTTAGTTTGCAAACTTTTTTTGAAAAAAATCAATTATGAAATTACTTTCTAATTATTCATGAAATTATGGTTGAATTATATCTGGCTGACGCTGAAAATTAGAATGCAGACATGAGGGGACCAATTAAAATTGTGCGGTAATGACTTTTTTTTAATTAACAAATAAGAACGCAGAATTTTTTTTTAATTCCACCTTTTCACAAAATATACAAAAATTAACCAACTTTAGCCCTTAAAAAATTTGCATTTAGGTTCCAAATTAAATAGTTTGATAAATAATTATTAAAATACAGTTTTTAATCTTTGTTATTAATCCGCTTTATTTAAAAATTTTGAATGTTTTTGTTGTTAAATAGTGGATTCAATACTGCAAATATCGCGGTCAGCTAGATTTTTTTTGCCTATAGTACAAAAGTAAAACAGAGCTCCGGGGAAAATCATTAGTGTGAAATCATTGTAACCTCCCTTCGCCCGCCCCAAAGCCTAAACCTAACACCAAACTATTTTTAACTTTCCGCTCCAAGTTCCTATCTTCGCGGCCCGAATTTTTAAAACTGTCCAACGGCTCCAAGCTTCCTGCTGACGTACCATCAAATCAGTTTAAACCACGTTTCTTGCTTGTTTTTTAAATATATTTTCTGTCTTCAAAGGAGTTGCCAAACCAAATAAGAGGACATGGGAAAACAATTTTCATAACATTTTATTAATATCACAAACTTCATATCTTAGTCTGAAAACTTTTTTACCATCACTCTGCGCAAAATTCAAATTTATTGAAGGCTAAAAATTGACGGCACTTCTTTGCATACCAAAGTCCATGCTTTTGATTTTGATTTTTGTTATCAACATGATAATAAAAACTTTTTTTCAGAAATGACAATAAAAATCTCTAGCAATTAAAAATCAAATATTTTTATTAAAGGTCTATCAAACACAAGCCGCAAACGGTTGTCGTAAAACTTCAAACTTCCCCTTGTATGATTTTGCTTAAATTGGACAAAATATGTAATAAAAATAAGCTTCAGGAAATAAATTTTTGACATTCGCAAAAGCGCCACTTTTTTAACATATTTATGTTTCTTCC
>JASAMX010020438.1:0-10712 GCA_030248175.1 Microlaimidae sp. YZB2_3 | reverse complement strand
TTCTTTTTTTTTCTCTTTTTTTTTTTTTCTTTCCCCCTGCTTTATTGCCCCCCCCCGTTTCAAAAAAGTTGCCCCCCCCCCGTTTGGGAATTGCCCCCCCCCCGTTTAAACCCGGGGGGGCAGTGCACAGGTCTGAAAACCCACGCCAAAAAGACGTTTTTATAAAAATCCTAAGCTTAACTAACTAACTTATCTAACTTGTTGGTATGCATTATGGGGTTATCTGAATTATAAAATATAATTTTGGGTTATATAAATAGTACAAATAGTTTTATTTATGTTTGGTGTCAAGCGCTTTTTGTCTCACACTCAGTATTTTTGCTTTGTGATAACACTTTTCTAATATGGTAAAATTAATAATACCAAACTGGGTTTGTTTTAATGAAATGATGATGATAATGTTTAAGCAGACCTGTGCACTGCCCCCCCCCGGGGGTTAAAACGGGGGGGGGGGCAATACTAAATGGGCCAGTTGGTCCAGAGTGGGGGGGGTTAAACCCCAAATTAGGGGGGGGGGGTTAAAACCCCAAGAAAAACTAAAAGACCCAGATTGTTTTTTTTTTGGAGTGCATTTTACCCATATCGTTTTTCGATTTTGAAGGAAAAATAGGTTAAAAACACTAATTTTAGGTCAAAAAGCCCTTTTTATTGCATTTTTGAAACTTTTATTGCTTAAAACATTCATTTTGACCTCAAAACTTAAGTTTGGAGGCAGTTAGAAGTCATTTAAATACATTTTCTTCTTCATTTTTCCAAAATTGGGGGGGGGGTTAACTTTTTCTCCCCCCACTTATGAATGGGGGGGGTAAACCCCACTTTTCAGAATTTGGGGGGTCACCCCTAACTCCCCCCGTGCCCATGTATGGGGGCAATTCCAAAATGGGGGGGTACGGGGGGCAATAAAATGGGGGGGAAGCAGGGGGGGGGGAAAGAGAAAAAAAGAGAAAGGAGAAGGGAAAAAAAAGGACAAAAAAAGCGAAAAAAAGGTAAAAATAGGTCCAAAATGGCTTAAAATACATTGAAGTACGCTAAAAACTGCAAAAATTTTGCAATGATGGCGTCATAATAGGTAAAAAATGGCGTAATAATTTTTGGCCACTTTTTCATTTTTCCGCGGGGGGGGGCAATAAAACGGGGGGGGGCAAGTCCTCCAATAAAGCGGGTGGGGGGGGGGCATTTTTAAACCGTGCAGAGGTCTGGGTTTTAAAATGCGTTTATATATTTTAATACGTTTGCAGTAGACTTTAATCCAAATTATAAAATTGTTTTACAATTATAATGTAAGTTTCGAATTTTTTGAAAACACATTTTAAAAATGCTTGTGAGTCTAACTAAACTCAGTGGTTGTGAGATTACACCATGTGTTGGTGAGATTTTAAATAATGAGGAACCATCTTTCGCTTGTTAAAACAAAGACTGGTATAGAACTTTTTGGGGTAAAACTTCTCATATTAAAAAAAGAAATTATTGGAAGAAATAACAGTTAAAAAAGCGCGTTAAAAAATTAACAGTTAAAAATTTTTGAAAACTAACTTAGCATTTTATTTCGTTTTTTTCACAAAAAATGCATTTTATCCCGTACTTGTTCAAAAACCACAGGTTGGAAAGTTCCCCCCGTTCCCTCTTCTCCACCCTGGGTACGGCCATGAATGCACTCCAGAACTAAAAATGATATGGTAAGAATGAATTTTCTGGACATCCGCATCCATAGGTGTTTTTGGTCGGGTCCGCTAGGGGGGTCCACCCCCGGGTGGAAGGCCGAAATTTCTTAGGGGGGGGGGTCCAGTGCGGTCCGCACCCCCCTGGATTTTTAGGAGGGGTCGACCCCGGGTGTGAGATTTCAAATTTAGGGGGGTTAGGGGCATACATGGGCAAGTTGGTCCGGAGTGGGGGGGGTTAGGTTAAACCATACATGGGCAAGTTGGTCCGGAGTGGGGGGGGGGGGTTAAACCCCAAATTAGGGGGGGGGGGGGTTAAAATCCGAGAAACGCAAAATACCCATATCGTTTTTTTTCTGGAGTGCATTTTACCCATATCGTTTTTCGATTTTGAAGGAAAAATAGGTAAGAAACGCTAATTTAAGGTCAAAAAGCCCTTTTTATTGCATTTTTGAGCTTTTTATTGCTTAAAACATTCATTTGGACCTCAAAACTTAAGTTTGGAGGCAGTTAGAAGTCATTTTAAAGACATTTTTTTTCTTCATTTTTCCAAAATTGGGGGGGGGGGTTAAATTTTTCTCCCCCCCACGTTTGTGTGGGGGGAGGGGGGTTAAACCCCACGTCTCAGAATTTGGGGGGGGGGGTTGTCCCCCCCCACCTCCCCTCCCGTGCCCACGTATGGGTTAAACCCCAAATTAGGGTGGGGGTTAAAATCCGAGAAATGCAAAATACCCATATCGTTTTTTTTCTGGAGTGCATTTTACCCATATCGTTTTTCGATTTTGAAGGAAAAATAGCTAAAAAACGTTAATTTTAGGTCAAAAAGCCCTTTTTATTGCATTTTTGAGTTTTCTATTGCTTAAAACATTCATTTTGACCTCAAAACTTAAGTTTGAAGGCAGTTAGAAGTCATTTTAAAGACATTTTTTTTCTTTATTTTTCCAAAATTGGGGGGGGTTAACTTTTTCTCCCCCCCCCACTTCTGAGTGGGGGGGTTAAACCCCCCTTTTCAGAATTTGGGGGGTTAACCCTCCCCAACCCCCCCCCCCTCCGTGCCCATGTATGGTCAGGGGGGTCCAATTTTTTAGCGAAATTTTTTTAATTCAATAATTTAAGTGCTTTTAGGTCTAATATTGAATTTTATGTATTAAAACAGCCTATTTAGGCCTAAAAAGTGTATTTAAACACTGTTTTTAACTAAAAAACCGTGTTTTTGACAGTAAATAAAAAATACTTCCAAATTGGTCGGGGGGGAAGGGGGTCAGCTTCGCTGGGAGGGGGGTCAGCCTCGCTAGGGGGGGTCAGGCCGGACCGCTTTCGAGCTTTGGGGGGGAGGGGGCCCCCTGGATTTTTTCTAGGGGCGGGTCCAAAATTTTGGCTCTAGGGGGGGGTGGACCCCTCTGTCCCCCCCCCCAAAAAAAACACCTATGTCCGCATCCACAAATTTCTGTTTTTAAAATCTGCATCGGCATCCGTGAATGTCGAAAAATGACATCTGAGCACATCCCTAGTATATAAACCCTCTCCCCTACCCACATGTATATAACTAATTGCAATTAAAAACACTAAATCCAATAGAACAATGGGAGCGCTTGTAACAGTACCTACCATGCCACTTCAGCTTATAAATCTTTTGAGCAGAGCTAAAATAATTCAACTCAGAGTTAGAGTGTGCTTTTAAGGAATATGTTTTTTTTCTTTCTTTGATGTATTTTATAAAAATATTGAACAATTTTTAGGTTCCATTTCAATTCAAATATTAATAATGATAAAAACAGATACTTTTTACAAAAAGGGTTATAGCTCATTCATCCACCTGCATAGGTGTTTTTGGTCGGGTCCGCTAGGGTGGTCCAACGCCAAGTGGAAGGGCAAAACTTTTTAGGGAGGGGTCCAGGAGGGTCCGGGGAACCCCTGCTTTTTTAGGGTGGGTTGACCTCGAGTGCGAGAATTCAAATTTAGGGGGGTCAAGGTCAGGGGGTCCGATTTTTTAACAAAATTTATAACAAATTATAAAACGGTATAATAATAAATAATAAAACGTTTTAATAAATAAACCTATTCAGTAAAAAATATTAATCCATTTGTGAAGTAGTTTATGATATTCATGGACAGACAATGTATGAATGTTTAACTAATAAATAAAATAAAAATTTTTTTTCAAAAATGGCTTGCTGTTTTTATAAGCACGGGTTTTTTTCTCAGGCAAAAGTGATGATGGCTTTTTTAAATATTTGAAAACCCAATGTTCAATGAAAATTTATCATGAAAAAATTTTGCTTGATTTTTAGGTTTTGCTTAGGCTCAGGTTTTGCTGTTTAGGCTTAGGTTAAGGTTTCGCATGGGTTTAGGCTTTCAGACCTGTGCACTGCCCCCCGGGGTTTAAACGAGGGGGGCAATTCCAAAACGGGGGCAACTTTTTTGAAACGGGGGGGGGGGCAAGCAGGGGGCAAAGAAAAAAAATAAAAAAAGGAGAAAAAAAAGAAAGAAAGGAAAAGGGAAAAAAAGGACAAAAAACGAAAAAAGATAAAAATAGGTCTACAATAGCTTAAGATGCATTGAAATAGGCTAAAAACTGCAAAAATTTCGCAATGATGGCGTCATAATAGGTAAAAAATGGCGTCATAATTTTTGGGTACTTTTTCATTTTGGGGGGGGCAATAAAACGGGAGGGCAAATCCTCCAATAAAGCGGGGGGTGGGCATTTTCAAACCGTGCATAGGTCTGGGCTTTTGCTAAGGCTTAGATTTTGCTTAGGGTCAGTCTTTTGCTTAGGCTTAGGTAAAGGTTTAGGCTTGGCTTAGGCTTTGCTTAGGCTTAGGCTTTTGCCTAGGGTTAGGCTTAGGCTTAGGTTTTGCTTAAGTTTAGGCTTTGCTTAGGCTTAGGCTCAGGGGGATTTGTAATTCTGCGGACATTTTGCGGATTCCCGAATTAATATCAAAACACATGAAAATGCGATTTTATCAATATTTGCAAATTTGGTAAAAGTGCAGTATAACACCTCCACAACGTTCACTAAAATTTTGCATAAAAATATATGTTATTGATGGTGCCGCATCTGAATATCACCATGATAATTGGCGCTTGCTAACCGTTCTCGAGATATTAAAGGAAGGAGTTCAAAATCCCCCATACAAAATTGCAATTTTTACCAATTTTGACCATGGTTTTAGAAGGAATTTTTTTTAAATATAGACTTTTAAGGGCACACATTTAAACTTTAGACTTGTCCGCAGTTTTTTTGTTTTAATTTAAAGTTTATTGCAAACCCATGGACATCCCAGTATGGACATAAAACTATCATACTTCTATAAACATTGAAAAATCAATTTAAAATTCTATATAATGCAGCAATTGGAAATTTTGGGCAAAGCAAAGCCATGGACATCCTAGTATGGACAGAAAACTACACAACTTGAATAAACAATAAAAAACCAATTTTAAAGTTTGCAGTTTGGTTTGCAGTAATAAAAGCCTTTAGGTATTTTTTATATATGCTTCTGTTCACATTTATATACCTCGTCAATTAAAAAAAAATTCAATTGCATGGAGTTTTATTTTATGGACAAATTTCCAGTTTTTGACTTTTATTTATTTTTTTATTTTTGTCCACTTGCCTTATCTTTATTACCTTTACCTTTTATTTTTTTCCAAATTATAAAACCGTAGCATAAAATTTTAACAAACTACTTTTAAACCCAGCCAAACCTAAGCCTAAGCCAAACCTAAGCCTAAGAAAAACCTAAGCCTAAACCTAAACAAAACATAAGCTTAAGCGAAGTCTAAACCTAAGAAAAACCTATAAAAACAAAAAAAAATTATTAATGATAAATTTTTATTAAACGGTATGTTTGCAAGCCAAGGATTGAAAATAAATCATCACTTTTGCCTAAGCTAAAAAAACCCACTTGGCGACCTTAATCAAAACAAAAATCAGCCCGGCGATCTTAATTTTAACAAAAATCAATCCCTCAGTGATGTTAAACTTAGAAAAGAACTATGCAGCCATCATAAGATGGCAATTTAATGTACTGCAGTGACCTAGTGCCAATCAAATTTAAAAAATGTATTAAAAATAATAGTGCGAATTTCTACCAATAAACTTTTTAAACAAAAAAAACAATTTAATATTTTTTTAAATATATTCTCTTGCTTATGTTTACATATCAACTCTTTTATTACAATCAGAATCATATTTTACTCAAATAAAAATTCATTCATTAATTTTTTATTTAATTAGTTTACCTACCGTCCATGCAGAGGTTTCCATGAAATGAAATGAACTACTGTATAAATGGACTGATAGTTTTTTTGAATAGGGTTATTTTACGGTACTCTCAGCGTTCTGTGATGCTTTGCATTTACGTTTTATAAACGTTAAAAACTGCACAAAAGTATATATGTTTACTTGATAACCAAAAAAACACGTTATATAAAGGAAAATAGTCCTAAAATTAAAAGTGAAAATAGTGAAAAAAGCCCATTTTGTGTGGACCTTCCAGGACTCTCTCTTAAATATCTGGAAAACGGCTAATGAGCGCCAATCGGCATAGTTATATCCATATCCACCATAAATAAATACATATATGTGAATGCAAGATTTTACTTATCTCGTTGGAGGTGGGGGTGTTATTGTGCCCGGTTCCCGTGTTTTCCTTTGCCCTTGTCGGTACCTTTTCTTTTCCCCCCTCATTTCCCGTTTGGGTTGTTTCGCCCGTCGTTCTTTTTGCCTTGTTTTTTGGTTTGTTTTCGGTTTGGGGAAATAAGGGCCAAAGGGTATTAGGCTGGGGTTTGTAATTTTCCCGGTTTTTTGGGGGGTTTTTTTACAGGGTGCTTCTTGTAAGGAAGTCAAATGTTGGCGGGAATTTTTCCGCTGGTATTTTTCCGTGGAGCCCTTATTTAAAGTGTATCTGATTTGTTTCATTTTTTACTTTTTTTCATCGATTTTTTGATTATTGTTTTTGTTTGCTGGTTGCGTAGATAGGAAAAGGAGTAGGGAGTTGCAGTTGTGGTTTTTGGAGTTGAGTGTGGTAGAGTGAGTGATGTGGTGTGGCCTGGGGGAGGGGTGATTAGGTTGGTCTTGGGATCGATTGATTAGAGGAGCTAAACAAGGGAACAGACAAGAAGATGAAAGGAAATATTAAGGAATCCTAATAAGTTTTTGTACTGGGTTATTTACTTTTTCGAGAGGTGCATAAATTGCTCTTGGAGCGTTTTTGGGATCTTTTGTTTATTTTGGGTTTTTTCTTGTGGTGTTTGGTTTGTTTGTTTTTGTTGGTTTTTTTTTTGGGGCTTTGGCCTCTTGAGAGCGTTTTTGGCGTTTTGGGCATCTATTATGAATTTATTATTAGGCAGTTTTTAATAACATTAGACTGCAAGAATGATTATGTAAGAATTATTTAAGCTTTAATAGTTTTTGTACTGGGTTTTTATTTTTCGAGAGGCGCTTGAGCTGTTTAGGCGTTGGAGAGGCGTCGTAGAGGCTGGCAGTTTTGTTATTTTTAGACATTGAAACGATTTACATCTAAGGGGGGGGCTCGAGGGGGGGGGAGTTTTTTTTTTTTTTGAGATTTTTAAACGATTTAAATCGGTTTTCTTAATTGATTCGGCGTTTTTCCTACCACTAGACTGCAGATGTTTGTAAAGATTTTTAGTTCTATATTTTGTCTGGGTTTTTACTTTTCGAGAGGCGCTTGAGCAGCTGAGAGGCGCTCGAGAGGCGCTCGAGAGGCTGGCGTTTTGTTATTTTTAGACGATTTAAACGATTTAAATCGGTTTTCTAGCGCTCGAGAGCTGCGTTTTGTAATTTTTCGCGATTTAAACGATTTAAATCGGTTTTCTTGCATCTAAGGAAAAAAGAAGTTTAAAAAGAGAAGGAAGTAAAGAAATAATTTAAATATTTAATAAGTTTTTGAGGGTTATTTATTTTGAGAGGGGTGTTTAGAGGGCCGAGACTCGGCGGCGTTGGTATTTTTAGAGAATTAACCTCAATCCGATAAGAAATCAACTGTGGCGCCTAAATTCGGCAGGGGATCAGCTGCGGCGCACATTTGTCCGCCTAGGAAAGAATAGGGAAGAGAAGTTAGAAAATCTGTCACTTACGCCCTAGCGGGCTTTTGCTTGTCGCTGCGAAGTTCGGTCTTTGGCGCCAGCCAGGTAAAGGTGTACTCAGTCGGATCCGTTATCAGTTAGTAATTAGTACTTATAGTTGACGAGAGCTAAGTAGGGGGTTAGCCGACTGAGCTCTCGTCTAAACTGCTAAACGCGGATTTACGGTATTTAAGTTTATTAGTGGCCAACCAAGGTATTACCGGGCCAATACACGTTACACAGAAAAATGGGGGGTAAGCCTACTTTACGGGCGGCACCTATTGGGGACTTTACTTAGCCTATTGAGTTACTTAAAAAAAGTTATATTTGCTATGTTGTTTGTGCTTAGCCTGGGTGGGAACTTAACTAAAAATTGGGGCGCTTTTAGGTTAGCCGAAGCTGCGGGCGGTGAGGGGGAAGAATACAAAAATGAGGCTTAAAGCCTTATTAACACAGTTTAAAGGTTTGGCACTTTTAGGCGGCGACTACCCCGAGAACCTACACGGAGGCGGACTGTTTAGTACGGTGTGGGTGGGTAACCCAAAACTAACCCTAAGTTAAAAAGGGCCTTAGCTTAAGGGAGGGGAGGAATGGGGAGAACCTAAACCACCACCAACTTAAGGGGGACCCTATTTAACTTAAACTTAAGTGTCTACAAAAACAATCCTACGGAGCTAGTTCTGACTAGCTCAGACTTAATCGGACCGACTAAGCCACGACGGGCCATTTTACCTGGGCTGAACTGCGATCGTTATTCCACCAATCCGCAAGTATAAGCCGGGCGACTAGAGGGGGATAAACCGCAATTGATCCGGATATAAAAAGTTACCAACGTCGCATAATACGCTAGTTGGCGCGGTTTCTCTGTAGGGGGGCTCGAAGAGTCGTAAAATTCCACCAATTTGCCCGAAGATTAACAGATGGGGGAGGGGAGAGCCGAAAACGAACACAAAAATAATGCCGGTCGGTTATACTGCAACCGCCGACTCGGCTCGGTCGAAGGGACACAAAACAACCCCGGACAACCCAGGGGGGGTGAACAAATAACAGAAAATTAGAGGGTTCCTTTTCGGAACCCTCCTACAAAAATGGTGCATGACATTCTTCTGAAAACTATTGCGGTTGAGAGGCTGTTCCAGTCGAGTCAAAGAAAACTTTTAAACTGACGTTTTGGCGAAACCGCGCCACTTATATATGCGGAATTTTGAAAACAAAAGCCACGTGTTTGCATTTTATAACACGCTGTAATCCCCACTCCGGTCAACCGGCTACTTGCTGAATGATTACTCATTTTACACGCCTGTGTAAAATGAGGAGCCCAAAGATGAATTTTGAGCGGCCTGCGGAGCGTTAAGTACGACCGCCTTTTTACCGCCGACTTAGTCGGTTTGTAAGTGAGGCGAGCCACCCGGGCGTGAGAGCGACGAGCTGCCTGTGCAGCTAAGGGGAGGGGATAAAAATATTTAATAATTACGCAAGAGGCGAAGGGGCGCCCGGGGGACAAGGGGGACCAACGCACGGCGACACTTTTGCGTCGCATCTTCCCACCCAGTTTGAGCCGTCCCCGGCGAACCAGGGTAAGCAGAAAAAGGGTAGGCGAGCGGACGAAAAAGTTTCGCCATGTTGGTCAGCAGCACTGTTTTACCCGTATTTAAACAAAATTAAAGCTGCTATGGGGGGAAGTCTGCGTCGGTGTAGGTCGATTTTTTTATTAAACAAAACACAAAAAAAACAATAAAAAGAAAAAAACATATATTTTATTTTAAAAAATAACTGGCCTATCTCAGGCGGTGCCAGGGAAGGGGGAGAAAAAACTCACAACAAGGCCCTCCACCAGGGCAATCTGGAGAGCCGGCTTTTTTGATAAGGTGGAACAAAAACACATTTTTTAATTTTTTAACAAAAATTGGTGACTTATGTCACCGCTTAGCCCTGTTTTTAGGGGAGACTAGTAAAAAAGAAAACAAAAAAACTAAATATATATGTGGGGGGCAACCCACCAACTCAGCGCAACCCTGCTTTTTAGAAATTTTTTAATTTTGCAAATATCACGCCCCGAAATTTCACAGATAGAAAAAAAGTAAATAAAGAAAATTTTTAAGAAAATACAGTTTTTTAATAAAGCGCTAGTCGCTGTCTTCAATTGACTGTTCCTCTTCCCAAATATTATAAGAATCCTGCACCCAAATCCTTGGCTTTAGTTTCTTTGGGGGTGATCTCGGCCGTCGCTTGATTCCGACTCCCGGCGGAGGGCGCTTATCCTGCGGGAAGAAGAGGACTGGGTACCAGAGCTCTGATTCTGAATCTCCGTTCGGTTCTCCTGCACCGGCCGTTGGTGCTGCTGAGGAGGCTCCGGAGGCAGGGGCCTCGTGGATTGGGCACCCTGGGGGTCTGGTGCAGATTGCCGCGAGAGAGGAACCGTCCTTTGTTGCAGTTCCTGCAGGGTCGGGGGCGGAGGCCATGCCCGTCTCAGAAGTGATGGATTTAACCGAAGCTGCTCTTGTCTCACCCGTGCGGCTTCCTCTTCCAGTCGCTGAAGGTGACTGTGTCGGGCTACCCGTATCGCCAATCGCAGATTGGGAGGCGCTTCTTGATGCTCGGGCACTGTAAATAAGGAAAAGTATAATATACAGAAATAATCCAAAACCAGGATGAACAGCAGGCCATAGTTCTCGCAAGTTTTTTAATTACAAAAAGAAATAAATACTTTTGCATGATTATTTTACCCAAAACTAAAAATTTAATTTGAGCACAAAACTGTTTTTAGTGCGAGATGCCTATCTTTGGGGAAGTTCTTTCCCGAAAGTTAGACGGTAAAGCTGACATCCTCCTGAAAGAAAGCGATTATTAATTGTAGCATTTAAGAAAAGAAGCAAAACTTAGGGCATTGAGAAAAAACTAATAACTAAATTAGGCTACAAGGCAAACCTAGTGCAATAAGCCGAAACTAATAGTTAAATATTA
>JASAMX010020437.1:0-32000 GCA_030248175.1 Microlaimidae sp. YZB2_3 | reverse complement strand
AAAATAGTGTTGTGATAGTTAACCAAAAATCAAAGTAGGTAGTTAAGTAGGTAGTTAACTACTTTAAAAATTATAAGTAGGTAGTTAAGTAGTTAAATGAAATTACAAGTAGGTAGTAAGTAGGTAGTTAACTACTTGAAATTTTTGAACTAGGTAGTTAAGTAGTAAGTAGTTAAGTAGGTAGTTAAGTAGTTAATCCTTTAACTAAACACATACTTGCCTTAGTAGGAATGAAAGATTAAATTTTTAGTGTAAAAAACACTTAGTCGTACCTTTAATAATTAACAATTTCCATATTTTATCGGTTTTGCCAGTTCTTTATGTTTAGCAATATTTACATAACGGCTGGACAGATAATATAACATAGTTTAAATTCAAGAGGTTGTTTACAAGAAAAAATAATTTATTGTTAAGTTAACATGTTTTGCTGATGTATTTTGCAAACTTATTTTAAAAAGTTTTGTATTTTTTACCCACTTTATTGTATAACAGTACTGATGGGTTAGAGTTCGCAAATATATCTAAAAACTTCAACGATTTTAATTAGGTTCATAAACTATAAAGCACTTTGTGTATAAAATCACTGTTGAGTGGCAAAATATCGATTTTTATTGAAGACTCGCAGCACGTGCAAATTACTGTAGATTACTGTACACGTTCTCACATTTTGTTTCAAACACCTGTGAGTTTTACCTAATATCGCCCCGCAGATATTGATTGTTTGTATAAAAACACTAAATACTTGACTGCTTACTTCACTAACTACTTTCTGCCTACTTTGCTAACTACTTTCTGCCTACTTTTTAACTACTGTGTTAACTACTTGTATTAACTACTTTTTTTGAAAGTAGGTAGTTAAGTAGGTAGTTAACTACTTTTAAAAAAGAAAGTAGGTAGTTAAGTAGTTAGCCAAAATCATGGTAGTTAAGTAGTTAAGTAGTTAACTACTTAAGTAGTTATCACAACACTATACCAAAATTAAAGACAAATATTTTACCAACTAATTAAAAATTACAAATTTAACTGCCGCCCATAAGTGGAGTAGGCTTTAAATCAACATTTGTTGCTTTACAATTCTATTTATTTACCCAAATTTTATAGTTGGTGTTTATCAGGCAATGAATGCTTTCAAACCAGCTGGATACGGGTTGGCCATCGGTTCCATGACTCCTTGGGTAGAAACTGCGGCTTTAATGACTGGCGCCGCAAAAACGTTGACTTTGGAATATCACCCCATCAAATCCACAGATCCACGTCTTAGTGCTATGCACCCCATCGGTTAATTTTTCAGCAATTACAGCAATGAATAATTTTGGTATTTTTTGGTATTAGCATAGAAGATGTGGCAACCACAAATAATGCATACATGGTAACATAACACCCAGAAAATATGTATAATAATACTACATAGTAGCAAGTAGAGTAAAAGGTTTGTTTTTTTTTAATTTTTTAAAAAAAGTTTATTTGGTGGGTAAGTTGTTGTTTTTTATAATGTTTATTGGTTAACACCTTTATTTTTAAATATATTTTTACACAAACATTACTATATACAAAGTGGTTGTCACCTCAGTGACTTGTTATAAATATTTAACAAAACTGAGGGGAATGGCCAAATACCAAATAACAAGTCACTGAGGTGACAACCACTTTGTATATAGTAATGTTTGTGTAAATATAAAATCTAAAAATAAAGGTGTTAACCAATAAACATAAGTACAACAACTTACCCACCAAAAAAACTTTTTTTAAAAATTGAAAAACAAGCCTTTTACTTTACTCTACATGCTACTATGTAGTATTATTATACATATTTTGTGGGTGTTATGTTACCATGTATGCATTATTTGTGGTTGCCACATCTTCTATGCTGGTACACAGAGAGGGAAGACAGATCACAGTAAACTGTGTCATGTAATGGGCGTTGTGGAGCGATCTGCCGCTAACATTGTTTTCATCTGAGTTTTATAGAGCAAAACGTTTTACCGCTTTATTCTACAAATCTCATGACAAAAGCTAGTGTTAACGTTGCCCGCCAGGCACCACAAGGAGGAACTCCACACCACCCGGCAATGAATAATTTAATCAATCTTTATTTTGTTTATGCACATACAATGACAATAAAAATACATAAACTATATGAAAAATACTTGTAGGCGTGGTTTATTTTTCGCCTACTACCGTATATTAAAATTCACGAAACAATTTAACAGTATGAACCATTTTAATCGCTTCCGTCCGTTATACTGTAAGAACGTAAACTCATTTTCGGTTTTACTGCTCAAAGAAAAGTTGGAACAGTGCAAAAACAGGGTTTCTGCTAGTGTTGTGATAACTACTTAAGTAGTTAACTACTTAACTACCATGATTTTGGCTAACTACTTAACTGCCTACTTTCTTTTTTAAAAGTAGTTAACTACCTACTTAACTACCTACTTTCAAAAAATAAAGTAGTTAATACAAATAGTTAACACAGTAGTTAGAAATTAGGCAGAAAGTAGTTAGCAAAGTAAGCAGAAAGTAGTTAGTGAAGTAAGCAGTCAAGTATTTAGTGTTTTTATACAAACAATCAATATCTGCGGGGCGATATTAGGTAAAACTGACAGGTGTTTGAAACAAAATGTGAGAACGTGTACAGTAATCTACAGTAATTTTTACGTGCTGCAAGTCTTCAATAAAAATCGATATTTTCCCACTCAACAGTGATTTTTTTTACACAAAGTGCTTTATAGTTTAGGAACCTAATTAAAATCGTTAAGGTTTTTAGATATATTTGCGAACTCTAACCCATGAGTACTGTTATACAATAAAGTGGGTAAAAAATACAAAACTTTTTAAAATAAATTTGCAAAATACATCAGCAAAACATGTTAATTTAACAATAAATTATTTTTCTTGTAAACAACCTCTTGAATTTAAACTATGTTATATTATCTATCCAGCCGCTATGTAAATATTACTAAACATAAAGAACTGGCAAAACCGATAAAATTTGGAAATTGTTAATTATTAAAGGTACGACTAAGTGCTTTTACACTAAAAATTTAATCTTTCATTCCTACTAAGTCAAGTATGTGTTTAGTTAAAGGATTAACTACTTAACTATCCCTTAACTATTTACTACTTAACTACCTAGTTCAAAAATTTCAAGTAGTTAACTACCTACTTACTACCTACTTGTAATTTCATTTAACTACTTAACTACCTACTTATAATTTTTAAAGTAGTTAACTACCTACTTAACTACCTACTTTGATTTTTGGTTAACTATCACAACACTAGTTTCTGCTGCTATTGCGTTGATTATTGATAATAGTTGATTTTTTAGACGAAAAACTATTTTGAGCTATATTATTGGTCGTTACAAAAGGGCTAGAGTCACAGATACGACGATTTTACCTATAGAATTAAAATTAATTTGAAACAGAAAACATTCTAGAGAAAATATTATATCGCTTTGTAGTTAATTGATGTCGACTGAGATGTGTAACTTTACTGAAATGAACATTGGTAGACCCTTATAATATGTGGTAGAAATTTTATAATATTTACAAATATAATTTAAAATTTACAAAAATATAAAGTATTTACAACAGTAATTAAAAAAATGAGAAATCATTTCCACTTCATTTTCTGTTTAAAAAAACTCAAATAACCATTATGTTACTAATCTAATACAAGTATTTTTTCTGACTTTGATTTGGCAATGCAAACATTTTGAGAACTGTATGGATTAGATCCAATTAATGGTTTTCTTGAGTAAACATTAGTGTTGTAAAAAGTTACTTTTACTTTTATTTAAAGTAATAGAAGTAACAGATTTTGGATTACTTTTACTTTTACTCGACTTTTGAAATTTCAATTACTTTTACTTTTACTCTTATTCAACTTTTGAAATTTCAAATATTTTTACTTTTAATCTTACTCGGATTTTCCTCCGCATAAACTTAAATTAATTTAAATAAAATTTAAGTAATTGCAAGGGGTAGATTCCCTATGGGCTTGTTGTAAAGTAAATGGCAGAAGATAATTTTTAAGCCACTAACACGCTAAAACCATTTTTTGACTAAAAACTTATTAAAATGATAATTTATACATACAATTAGCAAAAAAAAGTATGGAACGGAGCTCTGGAGCTTTAAAATTGGTGTTTTACTCCGTTTCAAAATTTTTTTTATTATACTTTTACTCTTACTTTTACTTTAAAAAATAGGTCTTACTTTTACTTTACTTAAATAAAATTTTGACCATTACTTTTACTTAAATTAAAAAATTACAAATTACTTTTACTCTTACTTTACTTAAATTAAAATTTTTCAAATTACTTTTACTTTTACTTAAAATAATCCAAAATCAATACTTTTTATAACACTAGTTAACATACACATTAAAAAAATACATTTAACTTTATCGTCTTCCTTACAAAATAAAGTTCATGCTGACCCTGTGAAATATTCTGATATCATGAAATAAAATTACTGAAATTGCTGACACATTAACCGCGGCATCACAGAGTTCGTCAAGAACTGGGAGAAGTACCACAAAAAATTTGACTTTGCAGTCTCTTTTTCCAGCATTGAGCACAGCGGGTTGGGTCGATTTGGCGACGTCCTTGATCCAATAGGGGATCTGCGTGAAGTTCAAAAAGTGCGAGGCATTCTTCCAGAATACGTCACTAAATTAAAATGTTTAGTTTGATGTTAGATTGCTTAGATAAACTTAAACACAATATGCTTTAGGTGGTTCCTGGGATTTTCTCACGAACCACCTAAATCATGAACTAAATTCAATTATTCCTGAAGAATGCCAGGTGTGGTGCTCCTTAAAACCTGACGGCTATTTTTACCTGGGCCTTCCTTCCGCCTCAGACCGGGTAGAATGGAACTCGCATCGGGTGTACGGTCCGCTGCGGTGGTCCTTGATGGCGGCCGGTTTCAAAATAGTTGGAGTGTTTCACCAGCAAAATCCTGATAATCTTGATTTGCAGGATTTTCTAACCGATTCGAAAGGTCATAAACAAATTGTTGTGGTTTTGAAGAAAATTTCCCCCTCCCAGTGCCGTCTGGAGTGACAAAATAATTGGTCTTAGGTGTCTTGCTACTAATAGCAGTACCTAATTTCAAGGCGATACAGGGGTTCCACTAGCAGAACCCGATCAATTTAAATTTTCAATGGAAAATTTTCGAGCTAACGAACATATTGTTTTGCTCATATTTGAATAACATTTTCTTACCTCAGTGGTACTTGGATTTAAAATAGATGATTAGTGTGAAATTGTTTGATTTATATTTTCCTGGCTTTAAAAAACTTTTGCATCTCAAGGGCACTTGGATTAGAATGTAAAATGCACAACTACTATTTTTTGTAGCACTGCAGCAGTTGGACATGTAATTTTTCCAAGTATTTCAGCGACTGACGTGCTTGTCTAAGCGTCACTACCCATTTATAATATTACTAGCTGAATTTATTTTTAAATTTATTTTTACTGGAAACGTGATGTTTCTGTAATCTCAGCGAAAGTTGCAACATATATCATGTTTAAATGTACAGGCACCTTGCACTGGAACTCGTTTTATACATGAAGTATGGAATATACATAAGCGTCACCATAATGGATAATTACCGTATCTCTTTCTTATCTTTCGTTGTATGCAGATTAACTGATCGAAATTTCGCGCGCTTTCGATCGGTTGATCTGCATACTACGAAAGATAAGTAGGAGATACGGTAATTATCTATTATGGTGACGCTTATTTATATTCCATACTTCATGTATAAACAGAGTTCCAGTGCAAGGTGCCTTAAACGTTGATTATTTAGAACATTGCGTTTCAGAAATAAACCACTAATAAACAAATAACTTGGGATTTTGTACTCTGAACTTTACTGTTGGCTGTGTAATTGATTGTTGTTGTTTTTAATAAAATATTAGCCATAAAAATACTATATAAAAATGAAGTAATTTTATATTGAAATAACCTTTTAGTTGGAATAGTTATCATTTTAAATGGTGATAAAGATATGATGATTGAAAAGCCTTTTCCAAACATACTAATAAAATTGTAAAAAACAAAAATAATATTTTCATTACACACACAATTTAAGAAGAAAACAAAGCTTGCGAGTTTAATAAGATTATCATATCGAAATGTTTTTGTTAAAAAAGAAACAAAAACCCAGCCAAACCCATATAGCTTCTTTGGTGTCTATCAAATGTGATGCAACAATTAAAATTTATTTGTTTTAATTTGTTTTCTTAAACTGTATCGGTTTCTTTTAAAACGCAAAAGTTACCACTGACGACTGACGTGGTTGACTGCTATGTAATAGTGTAATACCAGTTTTTTAAAAAAGGAATGCAAACAACTCAAAAAACTGCCGTCCAATCTCGCTAACTTGCATAGAATGTAAACTTATGTAGTCAGTACTTTATGACAAATTATCTATATTTTTAAACGTTTAAATATTATAACAAAAGCTCAACATCAATTTTTTCAACAAAAAATTCCATTTGCTCTAAACTTCTGGAAAGTTTTCTTGACTAGAACAAAGCAATTAAAAATAAACTTATAAAATGAGACTGTATATTGTATAAATGTAGATTTTAGTGGAGCCTTTGATTCCGAGTCCCAAAATTATGAGCATATGGAATAAGCGGAGCTTTATTTTTGGCTTTCAGCCATCTGTTATATGGTAAACAAATAGCAAATATTCAATAAAGTGCGTTTAAATATTGTGCCGTTTTATCTGGGGTCCCTTAGGCGTCTGTTCTTGGGCCTTTGCTATTTTTTGTTTTTATAAAATGATCTTCCTGAAGAAATCCCAGATGTAAATTGTAAGCTTTTTGCCGACAACGTCAAAATATGTCATATTTATAAATCAAATGAGGATAATTTTTTGTTAGAATCTTCTGTTAGTAGTTCCGTTAGTAGTCCTGTAAAATGAGCTGCAAAATGGCAGCTTTAAATAGCAACTGAGAAACGTTGTATAGTTTACATGGACAGTAAAAATCGAAAAATTACTTTGATTAATAAACGACCACAAATAATAAATAAAGAAGCTAGGGATCTGGTTGTATTTCTTTCTGATGGGCTCAAACAAACCACTCATTGTCACTATATTGCTAAAAAAGCATATCAAATGCTCAACACAATCTTCGGGTGCTTTTAGACTACAACCAAACGCTTTGTTACAGCGTATCGCTATTTTTTGCATCTAATCCCAGATTATTAAACTCCAGTATGGTCACCATTCTTATTGATCGCCTTGAGCAAGCACAACGTAAATTTACAAGACAATTGTTTGTTAAGTTTAATTTTGACCAAAACCTTAATTATATTCAAAGAAAAGGAATTATACTGATCTTAGTTTATGTTTTCATGGGCGACGCAGGAGCGCCACAAAGCGATTTAGCACCGCGGCGCCGTGCCATTATTATTATTATTATTCTAACGTTTAATTCTCAAAATCAATATTGCTCCTTCGTTACTGATTGATCAAAAATACATATGGGCTCATTAGAAAGAAGAAAAAATTATGCAACTTTCTTAGGAGCCACTATTTTCATTTAGTTCTTTGTTATCGATTTATTGATCAAAATAATAACTTAAAAAATAGCAAAAGAAAAACTCCTGATAGCACAATGACAGCCTTCTGGCAACAATAAAACTTGTATACAGCAGACAGCGGACAGCCCCTCATAGAAACTGTACAATAACGGCAGAAGGCTGTGCTCCGTTTCTAATTGGTGGCGGAAACCGCACCAGTTCCCAGCGCCATCTACTTTAACCGTGGAAAACAACAAATTTCCTTTTTTTTAATTCTTGCATATTAGTAAGTAGAAAATTATTCTAAAGTTTTATTTCAAACAAAAATCATCAGTGGCGCGGGAACGCCATGTAGCGGTTTAGCCCCACAAGACCGCGCCAATTATAATTAGAGAACGTTGGAAAAATTTTGTAACTTATGTTCATCTTCTTTACTAATTATTATTATTCTAACGCTTATATCTTAAAATCAATATTCCTTCATCGTTCACGCGATTTAGCACGCGGCACCGCGCCAACTATAATCAAAGAACGTGGACGACATTTTTAATTCATGTTCGATTTCTTCTTATTTTGATTTTTTTATTTTACAATAATAATTGCAATCATTAGTGATGCAGTGCGTTACACGGCAATTTACCCCCCTGCACCGTGCCAACTATAATTGGAGTACTTGTTAAGTTGTTTTTTTTTTAATTTATCTTTATCTTTTTCTTAATATATTAATATTAAAAAATATATCTTAGCGACGGAATGATTATGAACATACAGCATTGTGCTGCTAAAACTTTGGCTTAGATGCTTATTTAAAAAAATCGATTCAAATAAGGGATAGACTAGCTTTGATAAATGCTCTAAGAAAGGAGCAGAAAAACGGGGCGATTTTTCTTGAAGATGGACATATGTGCACCATAAAAAATTTGCATTTGGTTTGTGCAGTGGGTCACAAAATAAAAATTTATGCCATATGATAATGATTTGTTTATACGGTAAACTAATTACACAACACTATTGCAGTTTTTCTACATAGTCTGATGCAATGGCAATTGAAAAAAATCATACCCACAGCAATCTTTGACAAGTGCGAAATCGCCACTTTTTTCGAATTTATAGTTATTTTTTACACATAAAATATAACCTTATAATATAAAAATGAAGATTTCAAAGATTGAGTATAATTTTAAAGATGTCAAAGATTGAGTATATTTTTTTTAATTGCAATTGTATCAGACTATAAAAAAACTGCAACAGGGATGTCGTATAAACAGATCATTATCATATGGTATAAATTTGTTAGTCCCTAACTAGGGGTTAAGATTTTGTTAGCTTGTATTTAAAACAACTATTCATAAATCTATTAAAATATCAGTTTGTGCCATTTAAACAAGAAATACAATGAGATTTATTGAGAAAAAAAATGGAAATATTGAAACACTGTCAAGAATTTTAAACATCGTGCTAAAAAAGCACACGCGTTTAGTAGACCGGCCCTGGACCCCACAGCAGGGACGTACCCAGAGTTTCATTTTGGGGGGGGCAACGATAAACGTAGATAAAGCTGTATAATACACTGTTTTTCGCCTAATAACCTATTATCTAATGTTTTTAACGATAAAAACATGCTTTCTTAGTTGAAAATTACATTAGCACACATTGGCAGAGCCTGGATTTCACAAAAAAAGAATTAAGAGACCTTTCAGACCCCTTGGCTACACCCACATTGTAAACCAAAGTAAATGAGCAGCATCTCGACTCCATGTTATTCAGGGTACCTACCTACCTATATGAAAAAAATCCGAGCCAATGCTATAGGCGGCTGGAAAATTTAGGAGGGGGGAGGTACATAAATCAACCAATATGGTTGTTTTGTTTTGCTTTCTGTGTAGTACTTATTACCTATAAAAAATATTGTACTAACTTTGAAATAACATTAGCATTAGGCAAGATAAATAGCGAGATATATGTATGTATACTATTAAAAGTGACAGCTGAGCGAAGCGAAGTGGAAAAATTTTTTGGTTTTGGGCGTAAATTGGGGTACTAAAATTATTTTATAAGTTGGCGCCGAGCGATTAGTAAGGCGCTAGAAAATTTTGAATTTTAACCTCTGAAAACCCCCAAATTTTACTATCTGGCGACCATCGTGGGGAGGGGCGGCCGCCCCCCCCCCCCACCCAACCACTATCCTTATTTTTATTCTTATTTTCAAATTTTTTATCCTTATTTCCTTATTTTCCTTTTTTCCTTATTTTTACTATCCTTATTTTCAAATCGGCAACCAGTTTAGGGTGTTAGAAAATTGAATTATTTTTAAAACACAAAAGAACTAGCACAAAAGTAACTAAATGAATTTTGAATAAATTGTTTTTGCAAAAGTTTTTTATTTTTGTTATTCTGCATTATCAACATTTTTATACAAAAAGTGATTTTTTTGTGATTTTCCTAATTTTTGCTTTGTGTTTAAACTGCATCAAATTTAGAACGAAGCACTACATAATCTCAAAATATCATCTATTTAAGGCTCAAAGTTGTTAATTTTCATGTTTTGATATTTTCTTCAATATCACTTTGCAATGCGATTAACTAACTGCACATTTTAAGATTCTGTTAATTTCGACCACCTTAAAATTAAGGTAAAATAACCTGCCATTTTTTGCTGTTTTCAAATATCATCGTACTACCGTATTTATAAAGAATTTTTTTGCTCGTTTGACTTTTTTGACGTTTTTTTAAGCCAAACAAAAAACAACAAACAATACATGTTATTTAAAGTTTTACTAATAACTATTAAAGTTTGCAAACGGGAAAATTAAGTTATATGTACCAAGAACAATACCTAAGGATAAATTTGCAACCTTTAAAAAATTTTATTGTTAATTTCGGTAATGGTTATAGCCAGTTTTTTCTAGGTGGCCGAAGTTAATGACTCGCGCCTTAATTTCGGCCACTATAAAAAAAAACATTAAACCTCTACTGATCTTTAAGTGTAACAGAAATTTTAAAATTTTATACCGGAATAACAAAAATAGCTATCGTATAATTTTTAGACTAAATTTTGGGTCGATTGGAAAAACCAGAAAAAACTTATTCAAAAAAAATAAAAAAAGGTGGCCGAAATTAAGCCAACTACCCTAAATAGCGCGAGTAGGCGGCACTGTGAGCCTCTTCGGCTGTTTAATTTGAGTAAGTATAGCTTTGATCGCGTCTACCGAAGATATTTTTAATAAGTACTTTTACATTTTTAAAACTTGTTTACATTTTTAAAAATTAGATAGCTAAGCCGTGGGTTTTTCCTGTTTTGTAAAAACTATGTAAGTTATCTTTAGAAAATGGCAAGGGGCGGTGCATGCAAAAAACTTTCTCCGTCGTTGGGATGAACTGCGCAGCGACCCAGAAATTAATCTTAACTCTATGAAATTGCGACAGTCAGCTCCACTTGAAGTTCGAAAAAAAGCTGAAGAATTCAAACAAATGCGAATGAAGGCATTTATTATGAACTCCGAACTGAAAGAAAAAGGGGAAGTGATCCTAAGCTATTCAGTCAGGAAGGTACAGGGAAAATTTGAGTGGAAAAAAGTGGAAATCCGTTAAACTCCTAGTGGGAAGGAACGCTTTTTTTTTCACGCGCAATATCAAAAACTTATGATTATTTAATCATGGGTGGCGCAGGAGCACCACGGGGGGATTAACCCCGTGGCGCCGCGCCAACCATAATTAGAGAACGCGGGTAAATTTTAAGATTCATGTTCATCTCCTTCTTCTTCATCTTCTTCTGCTTATTATTATTATTCCAACGCTCCATCCTTAAAAGCGATATTCCTCCTTCGTTACTGATTGATCAAAAATAAACATGGGTTCTTTGGAAAGAAGAAGGAATTACGCAACTTTCTTATGAGCCACTTTTTTAATTTAGGTCAATAAAAACATAGACTAATAAAAACTCCAAACCGCTCAATAACAGCCTTTTGGCAACAATAAGGATTGTACAGAGCAGACAACGAACAGTCCCTCATAGAAATCGCACAAAAAAGCAGACCGGTTTTAATTGATGGCAGAAACCGTACCAGTTCCCAGCGCCATCTGCTTCAATTGCGCGGAAAACGGCGAAAACAAAAGAATACTTTTTTAATTCTTACATTGCTGATGACAAAATAAATTCAAAGTTTTATTAAAAAATAATAATGTGTCAGTGGCGCGGGAGCGCCACGCGGCGGTTTAGCCCCACGGCACTCACAGCACCACAGTACACTATAATTAGAGAACGTTGGGACAATTTTTAGTAATTTATGTTCATCTTCTTCTATTTATTATTATAATTCTAACGCTCATTATTTTAAATCAATATTCTTAATTGTTCACGTGGCGATTTAACCCTGCAATACCACGCTTTGTCGCTTGTCGGCTCGCTCGGCTCGGCTCGCCTCGCTCGGGCTCGCTCGTACTCGCTCGCTCTTCTGAGCTCTACTTGCTTGCTCGCGCACTCGGCTCGCTCCTCGCGTTGCTTCTCGCGCTTGCTCGTTTCGCTTTTTATAAGTATTAGTTTAGTAAATGTAATATAAATTATATAAAGGATAGGTTCGATGCTGTTGAGTGTTTATTAGGTTATGCTTTATCTAGATAGGTGGCTTAGGCTTGGCTTGGTTGGTCTAGGTTGGTTGGTTGGTTTAGGTTAGGTATCTTTTTTGTTATATTTTTGTGTATATGTAATTTTTTTAATATATTCTGTTATAATGCGTTTAATTTTAGGCGGTGCTGGACGGTGCTTGCGGTTGGCTGGCGGTTGGTGGCGGTGGCTGCGGTTGGTGGACGAGTGGCGGGCGGTTGGTGGGCGGTTGTGAAGTTTCTTTGGTTGTTTCTCGGGGAACCATAAACCAACTATAATCAGAGAATCTGGATAAAATTTGTAATTTATGTTCATCATCTTCTTTTTCTAATTTTTTTATTCCAAAAAAATAATTGCAATCATCGGTGGCGCGGGAGCACCCACTGCGACTTAGCCCCACGGCACCCACACCACGAGCGACAGCCATAACTATAGCACCTGGTAAATTTTGTAATTCATGTTTATCATCTTTTTCTTCTTATTATTATTTATATTTTAAAAAATATAATTCCAATCATCGGTGGTGCGGGAGTGTCATACTGCAGTTTAACCCACGGCACCGCGCCAACTATACTTAGAGAACGTGAGTAAATTTTGTAATTCATGTTCATCATCTTCTTATTATTATTATTTTTACTTTAAACATTATAATTGCAATCATTGGCGCACGGCATCGCGCCAACTATATTTAGAGAACGTAGGTAAATTTTGTCTGGAGCGCCACTGCACCGCACTAACTATAATTAAACAACGTGGGTAAATTTTGTAATTTAAATTCTTTTTTTTCTTATTATTCTTTATTTAAAAAAGTATATCTCGGCAACGGAATGATTATAAACATATGTCATTGCGCAGCTAAAACTATAGTTTATTAGGCTATTTTTTAATTTAATTCAAAAAAAGTAGTAGACTAGCCTTGAAAAATACTCTAAGAATAGAGCAGAAAAAAGGGGCGATTTTTCCCCAGGCGTATGTTTAGACAGAAAACATGTGGACCTGTCTGAGATCGACATTATGTGGACTATAGGAAATTTGCATTTGGTTTGGGCAGCTACTCACTAAATAAAAATTTCTACCATATGATAATGATTTGTTTATACATTGATCTAATCACACAGCACTGTTGCATTTTTTTTAGTTTGATAAAATGTCAATTGAAAAAATTATACTCACAGCAATCTTTGACAAGCGCGAAATCGCCACTTTTTCAAATTTATAGTTGTTTCTTAAACATACAAATATAACCTTCTAATTGAAAAAGTGGCGATTTCGCGCTTGTTAAAGATTGCTGTAAGTATGATTTTTTCAATTGAAATTTCATCAAACTAAAAAAATGCAACAATGCTGTGTGATTAGATCAATGTATAAACAAATCATTATCATATGGTAGAAATTTTTATTTGGTAAGCAGCTGCCAAACCAAATGCAAAATTCCTATAGTCCACATAATGTCCATCTCAGACTAGTCCACATCTTTTCTGTCTAAAGATACGCCCGGGGAAAAATCGCCCTTTTTTCCTGCTCTATTCTTAGAGCATTTTTCAAGGCTAGTATGTAAATATGCAAATGCCGGCAGTTTATGTAGTCTCGATTGTCTTAACGAACTTAATCATTTGCTTCTTCAAAAAAATATGCCCTTCTTAGTTTCTCCAAAACTTGGTTTCATAATGAAATTACTACAGACGGTTTTATTGAAACAAATGGGTTTTATAAGGTGTATTGTAAAAACCGACAAACTCGGACAGGGGTGGCGTGGCTATTTTAGCAAGAAATGAGCTTAAAACTCGCGAAATATTTTTACCAAAAAGATTTAATTCACTTGAATTAAAATTCGTTTCCTCTAAGGGTAGCAAGATACTGGAATATGTTACCACAGGTAACAGTAAATAGTCAAAATATAAACAGATTTACAAAGAGCATGAAAATTTTTTGTTTTAATTCTATTATTCAATTTGATAGGTACATGTGAAGCAGTCTATATGGCTCTGTGTATCCTTCCCTTTTTTTTAACAATCCAGTATGTTGTTCTAAGACATTTTTATGTATATTACAATATTTTTATTCTTTTTTAATTTTATAGTGTAGGTTTTACACATATTGGTGTCTTTAAATGTTCTTAGATTGTACATAATTACTATGCTGGTTTGTTCTTTAATAAAAGTCTTTTTATTCATTCATTCGAAACGAAATTAAAAAATCGTAGCTAAGAAACTACGCTTTATTACTAATGTTCCTTCCTACCATCCGGAGTTTGCTCATGTTTATTTTCAAAGTGCTCATATTTAAATAAACGATTTAAAAATTTTTTCTGAACTATGTTTTAAATTATTTTCTCTTTTAGAAATATTTTTATGGTATTTTAAAAGTTTAAGAAAAAAATTAATTTCCAAAACAGTCTTGATAGTCAAAATATTCCACGGCATTACTTTTTAATTTTTTGTAAATTAATTTTAAAATAGGGCGTAGCTTTGGAGCTCCGAGAGTTTCTCTAAAGCTTCTTAAAGAAGAGTTTAGGTATCATCACTAGGGATCGACCGGGGCCCCGGCCCCGGCCCCGGCTTGCCCCGGCACTTTTTTTCCACCCCGGGCCCGGCCCCGGCAAACGCAATTCTTTCTACCCCGGCCCCGGCCCCGGCCCCGGCCCCGGCCCCGGCACCGGCACCGGCCCCGGCACCGGCCCCGGCCCCGGCAATGTAGCTGTCAAATGAGCCGGGGCAAACCGGGGTAAGGACTCCTAAGAATGCAAATTTTAAAGCACTTTTAAACATTTTTGACAGTGAAATATTATACAAGATTTTATCTACAAAGCTAATTTAGTTTTTTTTAAAATTAGGATATTTATTGTTTATTATGCTATATTAAGATTTTCTAAAGCCTCTTTATTTTATTAAGATTCCTTTTTTTAATCAAGAATCTTTATTCTAAAAATTTAAAGATTTCTTGAGTATTGAAAGCCGTTTGTAGATTTTATTTACAAGATGAGAGTTTGACAGTGGATATCTATGGTTGAAATATATCTGGTTGACCTCTAGTAAGACGTAAACGGACCATAAATTATGCGGTTATAAAATTTTTTTAAATAAACGAATTGAAACGCATGTTTTTTTAATTCCTGCTTTTATATACATAAATTACTTAAATTACTTTTATATACATAAAAAATATACATAAATTACTCAATTTTCACGCTTTAAAAATTGTATTTTGGTTCCAAATTGTGTAATTTGTTAAATAATTGTTAAAATATGGTATTTAATCTTAAATATAAAACCGTTTTTACTAAAAGTTTTAAATGATTTTAATGTTAACTATAGTCGATTCAATACTGCGAATCATCGAGGTCACTTAGGTTTTAGTTGCCTCAATAATCACAAATTTTGCATATATTGGAGTTATTTTAATATCACTGCTTATATCAAAAATATATAAAACAAGAGGATTTTCAGCTAGACGGAATTTTTTACCTAAATTTTACAAGAAATGTTGCACTTGTGATTTTTCCCGCGCAAGCTATTTTCTGTGCACTCAATAAAACTTTTCTCGCACAGCGATATTTCTTACACCGAAAAACTCGTTTTTTTTCTAAGACTATTTTACTTTGTGCTTATTGACTATTTTACTTATTTTAGCAAAAAATTAGCAGAAAATGATGATTAAATTCGATTATTTAAATTCGATCATGTGTAAGTTGATTAGAACGGTTTATTGGACAACTGGACATATTTAGTTAAATTATATATTCTTGCGTTTATTTTTAGGTGCATATTTGAAATTGTTTTTAAATTTTGTTACGTTCAAAAAATTCAAGCTGATCTTTATTTTAGAATTTTTAAGTTTATTGTAAATCTACACTATAGTAATTATAAACTAAAAAAAAACCTGCGGAGTCAGTCCAGTTTTTTTAAATCCAATATTTTATATCCACCCAAAAGACACCAAACGTAAATTTTTAAAACGAAAAGTTAATAATGAACTGTTTATATTTAATTTGAAAAATTTTTTTCGCATAATGCTGAATAAAAATAATCCTAATTTTTTAAATAAAATATTTTGCTTGAAACTAGCACTCTTGTGCGAGTTTAATACTGAAAACCCACCATTCTCTGCTATTTTTGGGTGCACCAATTTTTAACAGTGTTAGCGTTTTGCAGTGCATATTGCAACTTTTCTTCCATTTTTGCAAGTAAATGCGCTGCATGAAAAAACAAGTATTGACTGCAAAAAATCTCTTCGCAAGAAATCAGTGGTATATGCACTGCACAGAAAGTCGCGTACGTTTGAAATGTTGCATTTTTTTCTGGCATAACGTTATTCAAAAACCTAGTGTATAATCAAAAATTTTCTTAGGTTATATTATGTTTTTGATAAATCTCGAAAAATTAAAAAAAGTAGTGCAAAATCACGAAAATAATTACATTGAAAAAGTTTACGTGACGTTGGTTTTATAATTTTTGGCTAAAATTAAATAATTTGATTAAAATCATTAAAACAATCAACTTGAAACAGCTAGAAAGCGAGTAGTCTCATGTACTCGCAATATAATATTTTACTTTTTACAATTTAAAAAGAGTCTTTTTTTAATTACAAAAATTGACAATAAAATTTAAAAAATTCTCTTATGTTTTAAAATAAAAGGTGCTTTTTAACCCTTTTTATATGTTTAAACTAAAAAATGGTGAATAGTGGTGTGTAAATGAAATTCGAGTAAAAATTCTTTAAAATAACATTCAAGACTAGTATTCTTAATTTTTACGGTTAAATTTCGCTAATAAGGTACCAACATATTTAATTAAAAATATTTTAATATGAAGAGATTTTGTTATTGTGAAATATTTTCGTTACTTGTAGCCAGTTTTGATTTTAGTTTCTTTACCACGTTTTTCTTTACTGATCAAAACATACTCCTTGTAAGTACTTTAACTCCTCCTCTATTTGTAAGGCATTCTTTAAAACTAACATAAATAGTTTGTTCTATTTGTAAAGCATGTTTGAAAAGTAATATAAATGGTTTGCGATTAAGTATAATATTGCTTTAAACAAGAATATACTGCTAATAATTATGTGAAAATGTACATATATTATGTAAATAAAATAATAATTTAGGTTTAAAAAAATTAAAATATGCAAATGAAAATTTTGTTCTGCTTAAAAAAAAAACTTTTGTGTTATAAAAAAAAAGTTTTTTTTTAATCACAAAGTGCTTAAATTCTAAAATGTGACTATTCATTACATAAACCAAATGATTAACCATAAAAATTTTGGTTTTTATTTAAAAAAATGACCAAAATTATAAATTCTGCTAAATTTTTCGCCTGCCCCGGCCCCGGCCCCGGCCGGGGCAAAATTTTCTGCCCCGGCCCCGACCCCGGCAAATCCAAATTTCTCTACCCCGGCCCCGGCCCGGCATCAGCAAAAATTCTGCCCCGGTCGATCACTAATCATCACTAATTTTTCCATGCCAAAGTTTAAGTGTGTTAAGTGTTAGAACATTTTGTCGGTTAAGTCATTGGTAAAGCTTTGGAATCACACACAGTGAGACAGACAAACAGTTCATTTGCTAAACAGAATATTTAATGGTTTAAGCGTTTTTTACAGCGTATTTTCAAAGCAACATTTTTTTTAAATTGAGGCTAAAATAAATTCCATCTAAAAACGAGAGTTTAAACACTGGAAAAAGATTTGTATAGATCTATTATGCTATGCATAAGTTGTTTTTAAATGTATTTAATTTTTGACCTTTAGATTTTTAACTCATAATATTTTATTAGTCGATTTTCAAAAATCAATTTATCACACAAAATTTTAGTTCAAACATTTTTCATTTGTTTTAAACGAACGCCGGTTTTCGGAGCTCTGAAGCACCTTCATAAACGCAGAGCCAATTTTTGACCTTTAGATTTTTAACTCATAATATTTTATTAGTCGATTTTCAAAAATCAATTTATCACACAAAATTTTAGTTCAAACATTTTTCATTTTTTTTAAACGAACGCCGGTTTTCGGAGCTCTGAATCACCCTCATAAACGCAGAGCCTTACTTTATTTTCAAAATAATTTAGCATATAATTTAAGAGTGGTATTTCATTTTATTTTTTGCGGACTCAAAGCTTCTAAACAATGATAAAAACAAAATAAATTGTAAAAAATTGGATAAAATAACATGAACAATTTAAATTACAATTGGAAATTGGAGGATGAAATAAGCTTCATATAATTCATTTAAAAAACGCAGCTTCGGATTTTGTTGTTTAAATGATCGTTTCTGCCGAGCATAATAGCTTAATAGCGCAGGAACATAGCTAACAAACTATAGTCTATACAAAAATGATGCGGACTGGCGACAAAACTTGAACTTTGAAATGTTATATATCCATAACGGAGGTTAGAATATGTGCGGGACATATATGGGAACACAGCTTGAACTCTTGGCTAACTCTTGGCTGTGGCAATAAGGGAAGGGTCGCTAGTTCAAGCCCAGCTCCAAACCCCAATTTTTCAATTTAATTGGAAAAGTGGGTCTTGAAGCAAAGTCTACAGTAATATTTGCTAAAAAATAAATTTATATCTTTATATATAAAAATTTTGTAAGAGGCGTATCATTTGTTTTTGTTAAACCTATAAGGTTTAACCAAAAGGATACCTACCCAACTGCATTTTAAATCATACCCATTGCATTTTAAATTATGCCTTTAAAATCCTCTGTGAGGGATGAGGCCAATGACTAAAACCCTATACTAGCAACAGTGCTGACACAGGGTTTAGGCGGCCATATCGTCGATATAAACGGCAAAACAAGCCGCAGTTCGTATCAAATATATGTTACTGTGACTCATTTTAAATTTGAATCAGGACCCTATTAACTACAGAATGAGTCACATTCAAGTGTATTTTATAATGAAAGTGGCCCATTTTGCCGTAGTAACGACGATATGGAATATCCATAGCCGGTTCACCTCTGCCCTAAAAAATTATGCCTTATGTGTTGTTGCATTATGCAAAGCGTAATAAATAAATAATTATATTTCTATCTTTTTTTATTAAAAATTTGTTTTTGAATATTCAATTAAATATGGCAAGTCATCGAGTTCATTGACATTTAGTTTGTTTTTGTAGTATTAACTTTAACCTTATTTAATTTTACTATCCATGTAGTATTAATTTTACCTTTATTTTTTCAAACCTGGACTATAGATAAAACTAGAATTATTAAACGTTCTATTTCAATAAAATAGAAATTATTAGTCGTGTCTAAATAACGATGTATAAAACAAACAGAATGTATAATACAGCATTGTTATAATATGACAATCAATTATCATATAGCTTACACTTTGGGCTATTAGATAAAGTTATAAAACATGATGTTTATGAATGACGCGTTCAATACAGCCTATATATAGTGAACGAATTCTGGTCCTCAAACAAAGAAAGACTTTTTATTAATATTAAATTAAAACCGAACCGCCCCTTGGTATGCTTTTAGAATAAGGCCTTTCTGGTGGTTCCTTAAAGTTCAAAATTCATTGGCTCATTTTTTTAATGGAGTTTTGAATATGGTCGGTTTTTTGCATTTTTCAAAATTTTTTCTTCGATTGTTTTGAGCTTGACAACGCTTATTGTTCAAAAAATTTATTCTCCAAAGCATTTTTTGGGACTTTCCCTCCAAACTATAATGGAAGGAGTAAGCAAAACTTATAGGCAAATAAAATATAGCTGACCGCGATATTTGCAGTATTGAATCGACTATTTAACAAAAAAAATATTCAAAATTTTTTACTAAAACGGGTTAATAACAAAGATTAAAAACTGTATTTTATTAATTATTTATCAAATTACTTAATTTGGAACCTAAATGCAAATTTTTTGTGGGCTAAAGTTGGTTAATTTATGTATATTTTGTGAAAAGGTGGAATTAGAAAAAAAATTCTGCGTTCTTATTCGTTTTTTTAAAAAAAACGTCATTACCGCACAATTTTAATCGGTCCCCTCATGTCTCCATTCTAATTTTCAGCGTCAGCCAGATATAATTCAACCATAAGTAGTGGTGGGTAACCAACAAAATATTTTAAGGGGTAAAAATAATGATTTTTTTTCTTTTAAAATTTTTGTTTGGAACCAGATAAAAACTAACACAATACACCGTCTTTTGATAGGCTAATTTTTGATTATCATTTTCTGAAATATCACCAATACATAAGGAATAATTTCCATACGATTTGGTTTAATTTCCATTGCAATAGTTGGCGCGCAGATGATTTGCCGTTCCGCACGATGTTTAATAGAAGTGCGTTCGATAGTTTTTGCGCGGTTTCCCAACAAAACATTGGGGTGATTCGACAGTTGCAAACGCACTTTCCACGCCTGAATATCTGTCCAAAGAAAAATTGTGTTCTTAAAAATACCCTCGGAAAAAAATATTTCTGTATTAATAAATTTTTTGAAACCGGGCCACTACTGAATGGATTTATCGGTTTATTTTTATTATTTTGTTTAAAAAATTTGAAAATTTTTTTTACATTTTTCAATTAAATGATATTTTAATTAAAATCTAATGCCGTAAGAAGCGAAAAATCTAAAAACCAAGGTTCTTGCATAAAAGTTGTCAATATTAATTTAAAATATTGATTTCAAAAACATAGCCCTATGATTTTTGTTATTATTACTATTTTTTGCTTTTTTAAACTATTTATATTGCTTTTTGATGGGTTTCTTTTTCTCAAACGTTTGTAAAAATAAGCCAATTAAACTTATGCAATTTAACGCCTCTTATATATCAACAAAACAAGAAGCCTGGGCGCGCATTCTGACGCGCGGTTAAAATTTACCCCGGGTTAACTTTTTTTTTACATGCTTAAGGATGCGAGTGAAAAATCAATTTTACCTAGGTAAAAGTCGGGTTAAATTTTTTCTATTGTTTTAAGAATAAGAATTTATCCAACTCGAGAGGTGGTTAAATATTTTCTCCCGTAGGATTAATTTAATAAAAAATAAAATACGCTCATTGATTAAATTTTTTTTATTTTGCGCGAAGTGGTTTTGTGGCGCCAGAGGCAGGGAGAAAAGAAAATTCATTGCATTCATTTTCTTTCCCACATGCGGTAGCGGTATAGAGAAGGGAGGGGAAGTGAAGGGGAAACAAGTTTTCATTTTGCGGGAGGTGGTTTCCCGCGCTGGAGGCAGGGAGAAAAAAACATTACATTCATTTTCTTTCCTACATGCCGTAGCGGTTTAGAGAAGCGAGGGGGGTGAAGAAGGAAGCATAATTGTCAGTTGTTTAAAAAAGTTATAGTGGTGGCGTTTTACAGGACAGAATGCCCCTCTTCGAATTTTATTTTTTTTTGTATTTAAAAAAAAATTAACATATATATACTACGTTGAGAAAATATAATAAATAATTTAAATGGAGTTTTTTTTATTTTAACCAATTTATTTAAATTTCTGGAAAATTAAGGCACAATTAATACAAATATATATCTTAAACTTCGAAATAAATAATATTTGTTTTTTTTTTATTTTTATTGGAATGAATTTAACGGGGTAAACAGTCGGTGTTGCGTCAGAATGCGACCCCTGGTCTCAAAAATTAACAAAGTTTAAAGGGTTTTCGCCAAAACAAGTGGAGCCAAATCACAAAAACATTTTCAAAGAGTCATGAATACCAATATAAGTTTCTGTGTGTCATGCTTTCGTTAGTTTATCATTAAATACAATTAAATTTTTTTGTTGGTAGTGAAGGAGGTTTTGTGAAGAACTAGTCTATATAGCATGCATTAGTATAATGTATAATTAGTTATATAGCATTTATATGTTTTAAGTGTTATTTGTAATCATATGACATGATTGCTTATTGTTATGACAACTTTAATGTTATTGAGCAAATAATTGTTGTGTCCTATTTGCTATAATAAATTGATATTGCATATGGCTAGTATTTTATACCTGGTTTATTTAGAATTTTGCTTTATTTAATTTTGTATTTTAGTAAAAATCCCGTAATTAGGGTTTTGGTGCTGTAAGTTTGTAAGGCTGGGGCCGCAAATAAAGTAAAAAATACTAAAATCTATACCAAAATCTAAGCTTAGCCGAAATCTAACTACGAGCCAGTGTTTTGTGAAAGGAGCACTTTCACAAATCAAATTCCTATAACGCCCGAACCGGACTGATCCTTTAATACCAAACCTACCTAACTCAACTTTAGTATTTAGAGTGCTCCACTACAAGGCTACAACATTTTTAAATTTCAGCTGAATCGGTTCAGTATTAAAGAAGCAGTCCGGTTCGGGCGTTATAGGAATTTGATTTGTGACAGTGCTCCTTTAAGGGCCAAGTTCTCATTACTTGCGGCTTGAAGTTCCCAAAAATTTGAATTTGCAATATTTACAGCTATTTACAGGCTTGAAGTTTGCTATTTATAGCTCTAAAGACATAGTACAGTTTTTGGTGATTAGGTCCTACAGGCCATTTCGATTTGAAAAAAGTTACAATCAAACATTACAACATAAAAACTAATCAAATTCTAATTTTTTTACCATTAATTAAAATATACAATTAAATATAAAGTTATTAACAAAAAAGGTATCATTTTGCTTTCAAAAATAACGCATCTAAATGGTAGTATGTCATTTTTATTGGACTTTTTTTATTTAGTTTGTTCTGAATATCAAATTTGTTATATAAATTTACAATGAGTATGTGAAATACAAATCGGATTATTGTTATGTTGTTCCAGTTTTTATTGGAAAGTTTAATTAAATTAGTAGTTTATCAAAAATATATAATAGTATATTTTATATTAATCCGTTCTCGTGATTGCCTTTACCATGGTTACAACCGTGAAACCTTTGTATGACCTATGTCGCGCTTCCGTCATACATACTTTTTTTTGCGCGAGTAGTGCCAAGTGAGCGAGCAAATTAAAATGGTGTCACAACTCCCGTTGTGTTAATGTTTCAGAAATATGACGTCTTATAAATACGAGTTGTAATGTAACACTGTCGAGCGATGGTGTAACGCAGCACGTCAGTCAATGAGGTACTGACGCTGGAGATTACGGGTTCAAGTCCTGTATCGCTCATTTTTCAGTCAAAAAGCTAAAAATAACTAATTGTTTCGCAATATTTCTTTCAAAAACTCGATTTATTCGGCCGCATATTTCTGGACGTTACAATGGTAAAAGCTGTACGGTAGCAATAAACAGATTTTTCTCTCGGATACATTGTATTACGTAGGATATTTCATTTTGCAGAAATTTGCATATTTGCTACTGTGCAGCTTTTTAACAATTTCAATTTGCTCGCTTACTGGGCACTATTCGCGCACAACAAATTATGTATGACGGAAGTACGACTTAGGTCACGTGTAAAATTTACCGTGGTAAGGTTTACGCAACGACATTTGTCATACGAAAATAACACCACCGTGAGACGAAGGTTTTACCTTTGTCGTACGAAGGTTTCACGGTTGTAACGGAAGAAAAGGCCATCACGTGAACGGGTTAAGGAAAAATATACAACTCCGTGTAAGTAGTGAAGCGATATGGTGCAATTTTTTTGAACACTGCTATTAATTGTTATCCGCAAAAAATGGCAAAAATGCTGCATTTTTGGGCAAGTGTCGTGTAAATGTGCATTGTACAAAAAGAGCAGTGTTTTGCATATAATGCCCATAAAATGGCACAATTACCGTACACAAATAAAATTAAGCGACTAAAGGGCTGATACCCAGTTCGCATACTGTAAACAATATACACACTTATAATACCAAAATACAAAAATAAAATACAACGCAATACATAAAAACATTTTATTTTTTGTATGTATTGTATGTATTAAACGCGATGTATTTTATTTTTTTATATTGGTATTATAAATGTAGCATGCTGTGCACAGTGCGCGAACTATGTAGTAGTTCCGTATTCCTATTATTTCAATTGTTTACGATAACTGTGCCATTTCATAAGCATAATACGCGCAAAATTGTGCGTAAAATTGCCATCCAAAAGCCAATTCTTCAAAATGCAGTGCGTTCAAGTTAACATACTAGGGTATGCGTAAAAACACTGCTACTAAATTTAATATATCAATAGTTATAAGGGCAAAATATACAAAACGCTATGTTTAAATAAAAATATTATGGCCTATTGAAAAAGTTTGGAAGAACATACGTCTCACCTCGAAATACTTTAATAGTCAAAAAATAACCACTTTTAAATTATTCACAGAATATATGTTTGTGTTAACAATGTATAAAAAGCATTGACAAAATGTAAAACACGAAGAAAAAAACTGTTAGAATTTGGCTATTTCCAAAAAACGAACTATAAGCATGTTTTTTCTTGGTTTTTTCGCACAAGATTTCCTACACTCACTCACTGCTGGATTGCTTGTGCAGCGACTTTTTGTTCACTGAACAAGTACTTAAGTTTTCATTCCGGAGTGCACGTAAGGTTGCATAATTCACTATGAAAAAGATAATTGTTGACATTGTCTACAAACAAATAGGATTTTTTTACAAAATCACAAAAAAATTCCTAATAACTGTTTTCACAACGTCGTAAAAAGTAATAACTCTACGCTGCGCTTCGTTTACACGTATTAAACTTTTTTTTAGCTTTTTAAACTGCTTAAAATAATTTAGAAATCGTCAAGAAATATTTGAAACATGAAAAGAAAAAGTACATCGGAAGGGGTAATGAAAGTGTTATTACTGGTTTTCGGTGTTCTAATCACGATGTTTATCTTAAGGTGAGAGCAATTTTTTTTTAAATTTTAATTTAAGTTTAATTTTTTTAATTAATTTATATATGCATAACAAAATCAGTGGATTTGGGAATGTAGAAACCAGGAAACTTGAACTTGGATCGAGGGCATGTGAACCCATTGGATTTTGAATTGGCGCCCATTTGAACGTCATGACCGTTGGCTAGTGCGATATAAAATTCACAACAAAAAAAACCTTGTTTTAGTACTTTTTTAAATCGTGGTTGCTACAGCAAAATGAGCCACAATTCGTATAAAATTATATGCGCTTTTGACTTACTTTAAATTTCAGACAGTACCATTTTTATTTACTTCAAAATAAATCACAGTCACGTATATTATCGACAGTGGCTCATTCTCGCGGCCGCGGGCCGCTGGATATGATTTTCAGAAGAGTAAGTAAATGAGTAAGTAAGTGAGTAAGTAACTTCCTAACGCTTTCTTTAATTTTGAATAACTCGGCCGAATCAACTCTATATGAGTTGAAATTTGGAACATATATATACAACTGACAACGGAAAATCGGTTGATAGTCACAATTTTGTAATCGGACAATTTGTGCGGTCGATCATGACGTATGCAAATTTTATTTTAAACAATTATAACTGGGCCGAATAAAATCTATATGTCTTGAAATTCGGAACATAGATACAACTGACAATGGAAAATCGATTTATAATAACGATTTTGTAATTTGACAAATTGTGCCGTCGATCATGACGTATATGCAAATTTTATTTAAAACAATTTTAACTGGACCGAATAAAATCTATATGACTAGAAATTTGGAGCATATATACAACTGATAACGGAGAATCGATTGATAATAACGATTTTCTGATCTGACAAATTTTGCGGTCGATCATGACGTATATGCAAATTTTATTTAAAACAATTATAACTCGGCTGAATAAAATATGACTTGAAAATCGGAACATAGATACAAATGACAAAGAAGAATCGATTGATAATCACGATTTTGTAATCTGACAAATTGTGCGGTCATTCATGACGTATATGCAAATTTTATTTAAAACAATTATAACTCAACCAAATAAAATCTAAATGACTTGATATTCGAAACATAGATACAACTGACAATGGAGAATCGATTGATAATCACGATTTTTGTGATCGGACAAATTGTGCGGTCGATCATGACGTATGCAAATTTTATTTTAAACCATTATAACTGGGCCGAATAAAATCTATATGTCTTGAAATTCGGAACATAGATACAACTGACAATGGAAAATCGATTTATAATAACGATTTTGTAATTTGACAAATTGTGCCGTCGATCATGACGTATATGCAAATTTTATTTAAAACAATTTTAATTGGACCGAATAAAATCTATATGACTAGAAATTTGGAGCATATATACAACCGAAAACGGATAATCGATTGATAATAACGATTTTCTGTTCTGACAAATTGTGCGGTCGATCATGATGTATATGCAAATTTTATTTGAAACAGTTATAACTCGGCTGAATACAATCCATATGACTTGAAAATCAAGACATAGATACAAATGACAACGGAGAATCGACTGATAATCACGATTTTGTAATCTGACAACTTGTGCGGTCATTCATGGCGTATATGCAAATTTTATCTAAAACAATTATAACTCAAACAAATAAAATTTATATGACTTGAAATTCGAAACATCGATACAACTGACAACAGAGAATTGATTGATAATTACGATTTCGTGATCGGATAAATTGTACGGTTGATCATGACCAAGAATGCATAAGAGTAGAGAATGTCCGACTGTGTGTTAAACAGTTGTTCAAATTATAGGTAGATTATTCCACGGTGTAAATTTTTTTATCATGTAAAAAAATCCACAACGCGTTGTGGAATAATCTACAATTTGTTGAATAATCTACGTGACAATTTTTCTACGTATACTGTAGATTATTCTACATGAGAACCGCAATTCTTGCAAACAAAAAAACTGCACACGTATAACTTTGTGATGATGTTTTTTTTTCATGTGACGTTGTCAAATATTCACCACTTTCGTTGAATCCAACGTATAAATTATTTTTACATGTTAAAACATCAAATATCTTGAATAATTTGAATTATTCTACGAGTATTATGTAAAGAAAATTTGTTGTATGCAATTTGCGTTTACAGTTTTTTCATTTTGCTAAGCTTCGAACTGCAAAAATCCGTGAACGTAAAATACTCAGCAGAGGTTTTTTTCCACGTAATGTTGTCAAATGTTCTAGGTTTTTTGTTGCATCGGACGTATAAATGATTTTATATGTTAAAAAATCGAATATTTTTACTAATTTGAATTTTTCGACAGTGTAGTATGTTGAAAAACTTCATCTAGGAGTTTTGCGTTCGCAAATTTTTATTTCTACGTGATAAAAAATCTACACTGTGGAATAATCTACCTACAATTTGAACAAAAGTTTAACACACAGTCGGACATTCCCTACCCTTATGCATTCCTGTCATGACGTATATGTAAAATTTATTTAAAACAATTATAACTCGGCCAAATAAAATCTATATTGCTTGAAATTTGAAACATAGATACAACTGACAACGGACAATCGATTAATAATCAAGATTTTGTGATTTGAAAAATCGATCATGAAGTATGTGCAAATTTAAAAGAAAATTATAATGGCCGCCGGTTACAAGACAAGACTTGAACTAGTTTTGGTTTTGTGATGAAGAAATTAGATTAAAAAGTGTTTTAAACGGTCGCAAATTTTCTAGCAAAAACTACGGAATAAACATCACCAGTAGTATACCAACGGAATTACTGGGAAAAGGAATGGATATAACAAGTCTCATGAATGAATATAAAAAATCTACAAACGTGGATTTAACAAAGCTCATGGAAGTGTAAGTCCATTTAAAATTCACGATAGTCAAAAACTTCCCATTTAAAAAGAAATTGTTCAGTGTTAAAGACCTTCACAAAGTTATGACCTTATAGAATCATTTTAAGCCAATTGAGTTTGGATAAAAATGAGATCTTTCACCCATTAGAGATCCAATTTTTTTTCAAGCGCTGATTAGCTAAAAGTGATTCTAACAGCTCCTCCTAGAGCCATTCCCACAGAGCAAAACATATATGACGTGATCACGAATACTATATGACATATGACAATGACATATGACATATGACAAATATATGAATACTATTTGAAGGTCCTTAAAACCCTGAAGTGTTCATAGGAATTTTAACGAAAACGCTAAATAGTTTTAAAAATAACATGAAAAAAATAAAAAGCGCAACTTCTCCCTCGGAAAAAAGAATAGATTATATGAATATTAAAAATTCTGTTAAGATAAAAGAGATTTTAGCTTTTTTTAAACACCGAGCAATTGTAACTTTTATAGCAACATTCTTTATTAATGTAACCGTATGTGCATTATACACTAAATAATATATTATATAAAACGATTTTAATCGAAAAACCCACGCGGTTTAATATAAATTTCCACATTTTCTATAGCAAGGAAAACTTTGTGCGCAGGAGTTTTAAACCCAATTTTTACATCCCACAGTCAAAAAGGCATCTAAGCAGACCTAAATCTATGCTCTAGAATAAGTTAAAAATTCAAAAAAAATTACAAAGTTTAATCTTTTAGCCAAAATAAAAATAACTGTGGTGCCAGATTTGTCTCCAAGATTCTTCAGTTCAAAGTTTCCTTAGTTCCATCGAGTAAATCTACATCTTTTGCAGCAATCATTTGAATAATTTAAGCAAAATGTCCATGTGTTATTGTTCTTTTTCCTCTTTTTCCCTTTGGTTCGACACAACACACATTTTTTTATAACAAGGTTATTGGTAAATTTTAAATCAGTGAATTTTTAATTAATGGTTTTTCCCCTTTCCAGGCGAATTGATACATGGTGAGGTTTAGGGTCGATGGAGAGCCTAGGCTTGGGCTGGAACTTGGAGCCAGAAAATGGGGAACTTGGAGCCAGTGAGGTGGGGAACTTGGAACCGTAAGTTGGGAACTTGGAGCCAAAAAATAAAAATCGCTAAAACGTGTACCTAAGCCTAAGCGAAACCTAAATTTAAGCTTAAACCAATTTTTTCTGAAAGGCTCTAAGTTCCCCATTGCTCGTGGCTCCATGTTCCCAAAAATTTTCGATGGCTCCAAGTTCCCTGCTTTGTGGCTCTTAAAGACCCTAAACCTCACCATGTATCAATTCGCCTGGAAAGGGGAAAAACCATTAATTAAAAATTCACTGAATTAAAATTTTACAATAACCTTGTTATAAAAATGTGTGTTGTGTCGAACCAAAGGGAAAAGAAAAATAACACATGGACATTTTGCTTAAATTATTCAAATGATATGCAAAAATGTAAGATTCGATGAACTAAAACTTTAAACGTGGAAGAATCTTGGAGACAAATCTGGCACCACGGTTATTTTTTTATTTTGGCTAAAAGATTAAACTTTGTAATTTTTGAATTTTAACTTATTCTAACAAGTAATTTTAGTTATCTTAGATGCCTTTTAACTGTGGGAATTTAATTTCCTGCGCACAATTTTCTTGCTATAAAAATGTGTCAAAAATTATATTAAAGCGCATCGGGTTTTTCGATTAAAATCGTTTTATATAATATATTATTTAGTGTATAATGCACATACGGTTACATTAATAAAGAATGTTGCTATAAAAGTTACAATTGCTCAAGTGTTTAAAAAAAGCTAAAATCTTCTTTTATACTTAACAGAATTTTTAATATTCATATAATCTATTCTTTTTTCCGAGGGAGAAGTTGCGCTTTTTATTTTTTCATGTTATTTTTAAAAGTATCTTTAGCGTTTTCGTTAAGACTCCTATGAACACTTCAGGGTTTTAAGGACCTTCAAATAGTATTCATATATTTGTCATATGTCATATGTCATTGTCATATGTCATATAGTATATATTCGGTGATCACGTCATATATGTTTTGCTCTGTGGGAATGGTTCTAGGAGGAAGACTGTTAGAATCACTTTTGACTTAATCAGCGCTTGAAAAAAAATTGGATCTCTAATGGGTGAAAGATCTCATTTTTTATCCAAACTCGATTGGCTTAAAATGATTCTATAAGGTCAATTTAACTTTGTGAAGGTCTTTAACACTGAACAATTTCTTTTTAAATGGGAAGTTTTTGACTATTCGTGAATTTTAAATGGACTTACACTTTCCATGAGCTTTGTTAAATCCACGTTTTTGTAGGATTTTTTATATTCATTCAGGAGACTTGTTATATCCATTCCTTTTCCCAGTTGACTTGCCCGTTGGTATAGCTACTGGTGATGTTTATTTTGCCGTAGTTTTTGCTGGAAAATTTGCGACCGTTTGAAAACACTTTTTTAATCTAATTTCTTCATCACAAAACCAAAACTAGTTCAAGTCTTGTCTTGTAACCGGCGGCCATTATAATTTTCTTTTTAAATTTCGCACACACTTCATAGAATCGATTTTTCAAATCACCAAAATCTTGATTATTAATCGATTTTCCCGTTGTCAGTTGTATCTATGTTTCAAATTTGAAGCAATATAGATTTTATTTGGCCGAGTTATAATTGTTTTAAATAAATTTTACATATACGTCATGACAGGAATGCATAAGGGTAGGGAATGTCCAATTTTATGTTAAACTTTTGTTCAATTTGTCAGGTAGATTATTCCACAGTGTAGATTTTTTCTCGCGTCGAAATAAAAATTTGCCGAAAACGCAAAACTCCTAAATGAAGTTTTTCAACAGTCCTACACTGTCGAAAAATTCAAATTAGTAAAAATATTCGATTTTTTAACATATAAAATCATTTATACGTCCGATGCAACAAAAAACCTAGAACATTTGACAACATTACGTGGAAAAAAACCTCTGCTGAGTATTTTACGTTCACGGATTTTTCCGGTTCGAAGCTGCAAAATGAAAAACTGTAGACGCAAATTGCATACAACAAATTTTTTACATAATACTGTGCCAAATAATTCAAATTATTCAAGATATTTGATGTTTTAACATGTAAAATAATTTATACGTTGAGAAAATTCAACGAAAGTGGTGAATATTTGACGACGTCACATGAAAAAAAACATCATCACAACGTTGTACGTGTGCACGTTTTTTTGTTTGCAAGAGATACAGGTTCTCATGTAGAATAATCTACAGTATACGTAGAAAAATTGTCACGTAGATTATTTCAACAAATTGTAGATTATTCCACAACGCGTTGTGGATTTTTTTACATGATAAAAAAATTTACACCCATCAAATAATATGTTCTACCTATAATTTGAACAACTGTTTAACACACAGTCGGACATTCTCTACTCTTATGCATTCTTGGTAGTGATCAACCGTACAATTTATCCGATCACGAAAAATCGTAATTATCAATCAATTCTCTGTTGTCAGTTGTATCGATGTTTCGAATTTCAAGTCATATAAATTTTATTTGTTTGAGTTATAATTGTTTTAGATAAAATTTGCATATACGCCAGTGAATGACCGCACAAGTTGTCAGATTACAAAATCGTGAATATCAGTCGATTCTCCGTTTTCATTTGTATCTATGTCTTGATTTTAGAGTCATATGGATTGTATTCAGCCGAGTTATAATACTTTCAATAAAATTTGCATATACATCATGATCGACCGCACAATTTGTCAGAACAGAAAATCGTTATTATCAATCGATTATTCGTTTTCGGTTGTATATATGCTCCGAATTTCTAGTCATATAGAATTTATTCGGTCCAATTAAAATTGTTTTAAATCAAAATTTGCATATACGTCATGATCGACGGCACAATTTGTCAAATTACAAAATCGTTATTATAAATCGATTTTCCATTGTCAGTTGTATCTATGTTTCCGAAATTTCAAGACATATAGATTTTATTCGGCCCAGTTATAATGGTTTAAAATAAAATTTGCATCAGTCATGATCGACCGCCACGATTTGTCCGAAATCACAAAAATCGTGATTATCAATCGATTTTCCGTTGTAAGTTGTGTTATATTATGTTTTCGAATTTCAAGTCATTTAGATTTTATTTGGTTGAGTTATAATTGTTATAAATAAAATTTGCA
>JASAMX010020436.1:0-16711 GCA_030248175.1 Microlaimidae sp. YZB2_3 | reverse complement strand
TGTCACTTATTACTCGTTCAGTTACGTATTGCTCTACCCGCGTAGTGGGCAAATTTTGCTTTTTTGACTATTAAAGTGCTTTGGAAAGCATCTGGAAAGTTTATTGTATTAGTATTAAGGAAAAAATTTTTTCTCTCCAAAATTAAAAAAAAAACGTAAGGATCACAAAAAAATCCGGCTTCGCCGGATTTCGGGGGGGGGGGGGGGCGTCCCCCCCTAAGCGCGCCACTGTGCTGTTAAGAAATTTTTAAAAATAGTGCTTTAACCAATATAAATGAATATTTGTGTTAGATTGCCCAGTGTCTGGCGGTTCTAAAAATATTTTTACTCTTTTTCTGGTCTTCACCAATTTTGTTTCCCAACCGCTTAAAAATATCTCAAAATTTAAAAAAAATGTGTTAATTTAATAAAAATGCCTCAAACACAATTTAGCTTAATTTTTAGGCTTTGCTTAGGCTTAGAAAAAAAAGTCTGATTAAAAGTAAGCTTTAATTAGCTTTTTAAGCAAAAACTAAATTGTTGTCCGGATATTTTCTTCGGTGGTCCATGTGACTCAAACGTTATAATTTTTTTGTAAATTTTTAGATTCTCCGGACTTCCAGGAATGTTAAAACACAGTTTTTTTTATTTTTATTTAGCAGTTAATTAAATTTTTTTCTTAACAGTAAAAATTATGTACCCAAAATATTGTCATTTTTGGTCTATATTTTAGCCCATATTATCAAAAATCGTGTTTTAATCATTTCTTAAAGTTTAAAATCGAGATATTCCTTATCTCGATTTTAAACTTTATGACATTTCAAAATCTATAAGGGGGAGTCCTAGGGAGGGTCGAACCCCCTAGCTTTTTAGGGGGGTCGACCCGGGGTGGAAGATTTTAAAACCTAGAGGGGGTCAGGTGGGGTCCAATTTCCGAAACAAAATATTTTTAAACCATTAAATGTTTAATAATAGTTTTTTTATAAGATAATACTACATTTTATTGAATAAAAAGCGATCTTTAGGTATAAAAAGGGTGTAAAATCATGAATTTGTGGTAAAAATTCACGTTTTTGGAAGAAAATTTAGTATAAAAAAGAACTTAAAATTTTCTTGAGAGGGGAGGGCCGAGGGGGGTGGGTTAGATATCAAAGTCTTTTGGGGAGGTAAAAATCAGAGGTAAAAAATTCGAAAATTTGGGGGGGGATCCTGGATTTTTTTTCTAGGGGGAGAGGGGGCAAAATTTCGAGGCTAGGAGAGTGGACCCCACCCTACAACCCCCCTCGTTCATCTATGACTTTATTTCTGGGCAAGTTAAGATATAAATACGATTTTTTTAAACCACCCGGGTTTTATCCCCTGCTTTTGCCCGGCCGCCCGGGACTTTTCGCCCGGGTTTTATTCTCTCCCATAATAATAATAATGGCATATTTAAATTTGACATTTTGGTTCACGCGAATTAAAATAAGTAAGCAATTATAAATATATTAATTTGGATTTGGTATAAATAATTAGTTTTTGCGAATTATTTACAAATCCGACAAAATTTTGTTTATTTCAAAAAAAAATTTAATTTTGACAAGTTGTGAATTCAAGACGAAACCAGTTTTCTTTTATATAGCTGAACAGCCCAGTTCTGAAGTAACTGTCACTATTATTTATTTATTACATTTGTGAGTATTTATGACATGGAATTATATTGCCATTATAACGCCGCACTCCATTTTAATGGCGAATATGCCATTATTATTATGAGTATGAGGGTATCATTTTAATAGGATATGTTGACTCATAATAGCGTAGTTGACTGCTAGTTTTTTAGGAGTTGTACATTTTTCGTTATAATGATATATTTTTGATATCAGTATGTGTGTATGTCCAGTCCAACACAAGCAAAAAGAACTGTCAGTCATCAGTAGATAAGTACTTTTAAAAATTTTTTTTAAAAATTTTTACTCAAAAATCATTTCCCGCCCACCTGTAGCTGAAATACTAATTATGTAGTGTATAATAAAAATTAAACAACTGAAAAAAATCCTTTTCCTTTTTAGCTTTATAGCGATGTTGTGCCTAGAACCGCAGAAAATTTCCGTGCATTATGTACCGGAGAAAAAGGTATAGGAAAAGCTGGAGTTCCCCTTCATTTCAAAGGAAGCAAATTTCACAGAGTTATTCCAAATTTTATGATTCAGGTATATTATGCTTGTTATTTATATAGTTCAACTTAGCGTGTAATTTTCTTTCTTTTTTTAAAATACTATTTTTACAATATCATATGCAATAACGCTTTAAATAAATTTTGTTTTTAAATGTGGATAGCTCGGTTTGAATCATACGGACACCCCCCCCCCAAATTTCAGAGGTCGGGTATACCCCCCTAAAATTCAGGAAGCTGCCCACCATAGGTGAGAACGATCGGGGAAGTAGGGGGGGGGGTGATTACCCGGGGTAAATTGAATTTTGAATTCTAGGAGGGGGGTCCGGACCCCCCCTAGCTTTTTAGGGGGGTCGACCCGGGGTGCGAAATTTTGAAATCTAGAAAGGGGTTCGGTGTCCAAAGCAAAACAGTTTTAAACCATAATAACTTTAATAATCGTTCTTTTCATAGGATAATACTACATTTTATTGAATAAAAAGCCATATTCATGTACAAAAAGGTTGTAAAAGCATGAATATGTGATGAAAATTCACGTTTTTGGAAGAAAATTTAGTATAAAAAAGGTACCTAAAATTTTCCCGAGGGGGGAGAGGGGGGGGGGGTCAGTTCAAATTCTAGAGGGGGGTCAGGGGTAAAAAATTCGGAAATTTGGGGGGAGGGGGGGCCCCTAGATTTTTGTCTAGGGGAGGGTCCCAAAATTTCGAGGCTAGGGGGGGGTGGACCATACATGGGCACGGGGGGATTGGGGGGTTAACCCCCCCAAATTCTGAGAAGGGGGGTTTAACCCCCCCCACTCAGAAGTGGGGGGGAGAAAAGGTTAACCCCCCCCAATTTTGGAAAAATGAAGAAAAAAAATGTCTTTAAAATGACTTCTAACTGCCTTCAAACTTAAGTTTTGAGGTCAAAATGAATGTTTTAAGCAATAAAAAGCTCAAAAATGCAATAAAAAGGGCTTTTTCACCTAAAATTAGAGTTTTTTACCTATTTTTCCTTCAAAATCGAAAAACGATATGGGTAAAATGCACCCCAGAAAAAAAACGATATGGGTATTTTGCGTTTCTCGGATTTTAACCCCCCCCCCCCTAATTTGGGGTTTAACCCCCCCCCACTCCGGACCAACTTGCCCATGTATGGGGTGGACCCCACCCTGCTCCCCCCTTTCTCACCTATGCTGCCCGCCCACCTATGCTTAGGCTCTTTTGTGTTTTCTTTTTTATTCATTGACCACGGATAGTTCTACTTATTTATTGAGGGCTTTTAATTTTCAGGGCAGTTTTATTTTCAATATAAAGCTTTTTTTAAAATAATTTTTAGTTTTACCGCAAAATAATTAAAAACAAATCCATTTTCATTTGAAGTTTTGTAATAAGAACTAAAAAAGACGCATTTTTTAGGTTTTAGTTTTAGATGTATAAAATCAGACCTGTGCACTGCAGTCTGGAAATGCCCTCCTTCCGGAATATTAGTGGCTGTGCCCTCCCGTTTTATTGCACCCCACCCATAGATAAACACGGTCAAAAAGATAGGGGGTGTTTACCCCAGGTAAATGACATTACAAAATCTAGGAGGGGGGTCCTAGGGGGGGGGGGTCGAACCCCCCTAGCTTTCCAGGGGGGGTCGAAGATTTTAAAACCTAGAGGGGGGTCAGGTGGGATCCAATTTTCGAAACAAAAAAAATTTAAACCATTAAATGTTTAATAATAACTTTTTTATAAGATAATACTATATTTTATCAAATAAAAAGCGATATGTAGGTATTAAAAAGGGTGTAAAAACATAAATTTGTGTTAAAAATTTACGTTTTTGGAAGAAAACTTAGTATAAAAAAGTACTTAAAATTTTCTCGGGGAGGGGGGGGTCAGATTTCAAAATCTAGAGAGGGGTCAGAAGTAAAAAATTCGAAAATTTGGAGGGAGAAGGAGGGCCCCTGGATTTTTTTCTAGGAAAGGCCCCCAAAATTTTGAGGCTAGGGGGGTGGACCGTGGACCCCACCCAACCCTCTTGTTCATCTATGACCCCATCCAAAAATGGAAAGTACCCAAAAATTATGGCGCTATTTTTAACCTATTATGACGCCATCATCGCGATTTTTTGTGTAGTTTTTAGCCTATATAAATGCATTTTAAACCATTTTAGACGTATTTTTTTAGTTATGCCTTTTTTGTTATTCCTGTTTTCCTCTTTTTTCTTTTTTCTTTCTCAGGAATAAAACTATTTCGTTTGATTTCAAACCGCTTGGAGTCATTTTAGAAGGGCCACAACCACACAGTGGCGTGCCCAGGATTTCATTTGGGGGGGCGGTCTGGGGGGTACATACTAACCATTAGGGGGGTCTGGGGGGGCGGCATCCCCCCGAGAATGGGGGTTCTGGGGCATACATGGGCAAGTTGGTCCGGAGTGGGGGGTTAAACCCCAAATTAGGGGGGGGGGTTAAAATCCGAGAAACGCAAAATACCCATATCGTTTTTTTTTCTGGAGTGCATTTTACCCATATCGTTTTTCGATTTTGAAGGGAAAATAGGTAAAAAACGCTAATTTTAGGTCAAAAAGCCCTTTTTATTGCATTTTTGAGCTTTTTATTGCTTAAAACATTCATTTTGACCTCAAAACTTAAGTTTGGAGGCAGTTAGAAGTCATTTTAAAGACAATTTTTTTCTTCATTTTTCCAAAATTGGGGGGGGGGTTAACTTTTTCTCCCCCCCCCACTTCTGAGTGGGGGGGGTTAAACCCCCCATCTCAGAATTTGGGAGGGGGTTAACCCCCCAACCCTTCCCCCGTGCCCATGTATGGTCCGGGGGGCGAGAGCCCCCAGCGGGGTCAAGGGGCAGAGCCCCTTATCGGTGGGGTCCGGTGGGCAGAATGCCCCCCGGGGGAGAAAATTTTTAATTTAAGGCGCTAAAATACACTAGAAATTTTAATTTCAGATGATAATTAAAACAAAATTTAAGGTTTTTTTATTCCTATCCATTTAAAAGATGTGTTTAAAACGTTAATAAAAGGTTAATAGTGTTTATAGTAGTCTTATTTAACATGTATGCCTTAACTATTGAGCGGCAAAATCGATTTGGAATTGAAAAACTGAGATAAATTGTCAATTTAAACTACCCGCGAAGCGGGGAAAATTTGGTTTTTTGACTATTAATATGCTTTTGGAAGGCATCAGGAAAGTTTCTGTATTAATATTTAAGAAAAAAATTTTTCTCTCCCAAAATTCAAAAAACGTAAGGGTCCCCCCTTACGAAAAAATCCGGCTTCGCCGGATTTCAGGGGGGGGCGGCCGCCCCCCCGCCCCCTGGGCACGCCACTGCAACCACAAGGAAACTAAGAGTGTAAACTAGTTTAAATTTTGTATTTTAGGGTGGCGATTTTACTAGAGGTAATGGTACTGGAGGGGAATCAATTTATGGTGAAAAATTTGCCGACGAAAACTTCAAAGAAAAACATACCGGACCAGGGGTTTTATCTATGGCTAATGCCGGTCCCAATACCAACGGATCGCAATTTTTCTTGTGTACTGTAAAGACAGAATGGTAAGCGTTTTAATGTTTTAACAAAAATTTGTTACAATAAAAACAGTTTTTGTAACTTTTTAACTAATAGAACGTTGTTAATGAGAAGGTTTTAAGTCAGCAATGAATAATAACCCAAAACAGTGCCGGAACCAAAGGATTCATTTTTTTGGGAGAGGGACATCAGTACAAAAAAAATTAAAGCGGGAAGCCATCTTCAAAATTTCGGAACAGTGATTTTTTTAAAACGTTAAAAAAACAGTAAAACGCGCATAATTATTTAAAAAGTGAACTAAAAAACACTTTTTGGCATTCCCCTCAAAACAATTTATTAAAGCCTTTAGCTTATTCAAAATAAGTCTATAGGTTTTCTGGGACGCTTTTTCAGGTTCTGATAACCATTTTTTTCTATATCCTATTAAATCGTCGTTACTATGGCACAATGAGCCACTGTATTTCAATGTATTTTAAGCCATTTTAGACCTATTTTTACCTTATTTTCGCTTTTTTTGTCCCTTTTTCCCCTTTCCTTCTTTTTTCTCTTTTTTTCCCGTTTTTTTTTCTCTTTTTTTTCTTTCCCCCCTGCTTGCCCCCCCCGTTTTATTGCCCCCCCCGTTTCAAAAAAATTGCACCCCCGTGCCCCCCGTTTTGGCCGTGCCTTCCCGATAAACTACCGGGGAGGCGGCTTGCACAGGTCTGGACTGTGACTCATTCTGTATTTAATAGGGTCCTGTTTTAAATTTGAAATGAGTCACAGACGAGACACATATATTTTATACGAACTGTGGCTTATTTTGCCAAAGTAACGACGAAATGAGAAAATTAGAAAAAAAGGTGTTTTTTTTTCACTTTTTCCAAAAAAAACAACACTTTTTCCTAAAAAAAAAACTTCGAAAATTGGCTCTAAAACACTTAATTCTTAAATTATTTGAATAAAAACAACATTTTCAAGCTCTCCAAATGTTTTTCTACCTTGGTTTACTGGAAAACGACCCAAAGGCTCAAATTGATAAGCACTATTATGAGCCGTTTGAGATACTGTTTTTAAATTCTTTTAACGATTTAGCGGAAACTTGTTTTTCAGAAAGAGCGTTCCATTTGGAAACAATCTTATTACTAAAAAAGAACTTACGGGTATTTATTCTAGATTTTTGCATTTTTAGTTTTAATGAATGGCCTCTAGTATAATTTCGATTGAAATAGAAAAAATCATTGGGTTTTTTCTCGAATTTTGAAAAAAATAGTGATAATTTAAAATTTTCCTTTTCCTGTTTTTTTAGAGTAAAAGTTTTAGTTTTAATGGATTTTACACAACTTTTTACCCCAGAAAAGTTATTTTTTTGCAATAATTTAGGATTTATTAAAACTTTTACATAGATTTGTTTTTTTTTTAAATTTTTTTTGTCTCAATAATAAATTTATATCTTGTAAAATACATCACATGACAAGTAATTAATTTTTAAAGCCGTACTTTTAGAAGTTTTTATGAAATTTTAAGTAACTTTCAAGATTTTTTTTTTTTTTTTTTTTGAAAAAAGCACCCAACCCAAATTTGTTCACAGCAAAAAAAACGAACATCTTATTTAAAAAAAAACTGTTGAGACTAGGCTAAGAACCAGGGACGTAGCCAGAGTTTCATTTTGGGGGGGGCGGATTTTAGTACAAAAAAAAATTTCGGGGGGGGGCTCCGCCCCCCCCCGAAATTTTGGGGGGGCGGAGCCCCCCCCTTAATTTTTGAAAACGTTAAAAAAGCAGGGATAAACGTAGATAAAGCTGTATAATACACTGTTTTTGGCCTAATAACGTATTATCTAATGTTTTTAGCGGTAAAAACATGTTTTCTTAGTTAAAAATTACATAAGCACACATTGGCAGAGCCTGGATTTTACAAAAAAGGAATTTAGAGACGTTAGTTTCAGACCCCTTGGCTAAACCCACATTGTAAACCAAAGCACATGAGCAGCATCTCGGCTCCATGTTTTCTGGGGTACCTACGCTACCTATATGAAAAAATCCGAGCCAATGCTATTGGCGGCAGGAAAATTTAGGAGGGAGGAGGTACATAAATCAAACAATATGATTGTTTGTTTTTCTTTCTGTGTAGTACTTATTACTTATAAAAATTATTGTACTATCTGTGCACTAACATTAGCATCAGGCAACATAAATAACGAGGTATATATGTCTGTATCCTATAGAAAGTGACCGCTGAGCAAAGCGAAGCGGAAGCAATGTTGGGTTTTGGGGGTCCATTGGGGTCCTCGAATTCTTTTATAGTTTGGCGCCGAGCGATTAGCGAGGCGCTAGAAATTTGGAATTTTTAGCCTCTGAAAACCCCCAAATTTTACTATCTGGCGACCATTTCGGGGAGGCGGCCGCCCCCCCGCCCAACCACTATCCTTATTTTTCCTCCTGTCCGACCGTTTCGGGGGGGGGGGGGGGGGGCGCCCCCCCCCCCCCCCCCCCTGGCTACGTCCCTGCTAAGAACCATGACCAAAGCCGTACTTTTAGAATTTTTTATGAAATTTTAAGTAACTTTCAAGATGTTTTTTTTTTTTTGAAAAAAGCACCCAAATTTGTTCACAGCGTTTTTAAAAAAAAAGAACATCTTATTTTAAAAAAACTGGTGAGACTAGGCTAAGAACCAAGACTTTACAACTTAAAAAAGCGAGTGTTCATGGGTTATCACGCAAACTAGGGTCGTGCTCCACCCCAAAAACATCTATGGATGTGACACAAAATTCCAGTTCGAGACAGGGCTATTTAAAAAAACGGCTTTTTAATTCTGAAAAACATGGGCACTCATAGAACAACGCACCTTCACCAGGTACTGCCTTGGTAAGGTATGGTACGTACAGTACGCGATTTAATATTTTAAGAATGAATTTAAGCTAATTTGTTTAGGTTGGACAATAAACACGTAGTATTCGGTCGTGTGGTAGAAGGCATGGACGTGGTGAAAGCTGTGGAGGCTGTCGGGAGCCAGAGCGGAAAAACCAACAAGGATTGCGTCATCGCCGACTGCGGGCAACTCTAAATAATTAGTTATTCAATTTTTATAGTTATCCAATTTCTGTGGATATTGTTTGTTTTTAACTTTCTTGAAAACCCATCATATATTAAAACATTTTAAGTCAGTCGATGTAAAACGCAAAAACACGTTTAGTTTGAGTGTTGCTTTCCTTGCACTGATGTGGTTTTAGCAAAAAATAAAATAAAAATGCATGTTTTCAAGATTGTGTTGTGTTATTGTCTCTTCGTAAAATGTCAAACTAAAACTAGGTAAAATTTGTATTTGTGTTTTCAAAAAAATAGTAGTAATTAGACCACAACAGAATTAAACCATCTTATGATAAATGATGAAATTTTCATGCTTTACAAAAAATGTGAACTGGTACAAAGTTCGAGTACAAAGTTACTAAAGTTACTTTAGTGACAAAGCTATTCTGCGAAATTAAGTTCTAAAGTGTGCTGTCGCATTGACTCATTCAGCTGTTATTGGAACCAGTGAACATTTTTTGTACAAAACAGCTTGGTTAATGTACACTAAACAATATAAGTTCATATCAATATTTCCATCTGTGTATTTTAGTTGTTATTAATTTGTGGCGTTGATGTAGGTATATTTAAAATTAACGTTGTTTTTACTATTACTTTGTTGTCTTTTTGGCGGGTAGTTCGAATTACGCTCATAATATAAATAACCCAAATATCCAACCTCATTGTTTTTTTAAGAAAGAAACTGAAGATAAAATTTTTTTATTTTTAATCTTGTACGTAAATATTAACTTTTTAATTTTTGTCATGAATAAATTTCCGTAATGATATTATCAGAAAAATGTTGTAACCGAACCGAAATGATTATTTTTTACTACCTTCTTTTTGTTTCTTTGCACAGCAGATTGTTTGTTGTTACCGGTACTTAGGCCAAGATTAGTTTATATAATATAATGTTTAGTCAACTAAATCTATCGTGATCAAATTAAAAAAAGTTTGTGGAATATTGTCTTAATTTTATTTACATAATTTGGCGCATTCCTAATAGGTATTTTATTTTGTTTTTTTTTATCTTGCTATTGCTTGTTAGTGTAACAAAACAACCTTTCAAATGTTTACTTGTTTGCATAGCAAAGTTTAAAATAATTACAATAAAGCCAATAAACCATTTTATTACACTGTCTTTTTTACAGATTCAATAAAATCAGGTATCATTGATTGTATGATATTCTATATTTGATATGATCTAAATTTTTCTGATATTGTTGAAGAACCAGATTCCCATTTGTACACGTGTTTTGGTTCTGCTTGTTTTTCTATAAACAAAACCAAACTTCAAAGTGAATCAAAAATTTAGCTAAATTACTCATAAAAACAAATAAGCACATTAAAGTTGCTTATGTTTAAATAAAGTCTAGTCGAAGGTGTTTAAAACCTTAGTATGTGGTAAGTTTAAAAAAACTGAGTGGGTGAAAATGTGAATGTACTCCTTTGCTGGCAAGTTTACCCATGCGCGGCTGCTGCATTTTAACATAAAGCTGCACTGGAGCCTCGTTGGTCTGGATTTCAGACGAGAGTTGGGCTCAAAAACCTCCGTTAACAAGAAAGGACTTACTTATGTGGTTAATGTTTCAACGGTTTGTGGCTATAAGTCCTCGGGGGGGGGCAAAATAAACTAAGTTTTACAGTATACCACTTCGTGAAAACGAAAAACTCAACCGCTCCTTTGCCCGCTTCCCACCTTGTTACTAAGTTAAAATCCTTCAGGTTGAAATTCAGGACGTATCCGCTTGCCGTCAGGAAGAAATAAAGAATAAACGCTTGAAAATAAAAAATAATAAAAAAAGTTTTTAGAAATGATGTGATCAATTATTATTAAGTTTCGTCAAAAATACCCTTTTTGTCTTTAGTACTTTAACCCATCACATCAAAATTCTAAATACACTCGAAATGTCGTGTAGTATTCGTGATAAAGCTTTTGCTCCGTGAGGAACACGGCGCTCAAGGTCGTCAGGGCGAACAAACAGGAATTCAAAATGCAGGCGCTGATATGGCTAAACCAATGCGGGTGCGTTATTAGATCAATGCGGGTGCGTTATTAGATCAATGCGGGCGCCCTTTTTAAACAAAAATAGGGCCAGTGCGACGGTATCTAAAAGCACTACTTGGACAACATATGGAGAATTCTTTCGTTACTATAATTACTATATTACTTTCGTGGATTTCGCAGTTAATCGTTTACTCGACAACTGGGTGCACGATTAACTAAACTAAACCAGCGTGCTATTTAAATCATGCCCTTCATAGCTCTTCTCTCTCTCGAGACCAAGAGTATGCTCCCCTGATCCATTTTTTCTCCTTTTTGCTCCTGGAACCCCTTGCTTTAGTGTTATGGTTGGTCGGAAGTAAATATTTTTCTCAGCACTAAATGTGGCTAGAAAGAAGTTGTGATCAGTTTATAAAATTACCTGTTTTGTCTGTTAACATTGGCTTTTTGGATTCTTTGGGTCTCCAATGCATTCCCTAAAATAATGTTCAACAGTTTAAAGGCTTTATGTTACCATTGACCACGCACATTGCTTCTAGGGTCTTCTGTGTCCTTTGCCAGTAACCAGGGTTTCGTTCAACCCTGGTTTGTTCCGTCTGGCACGCTCCTCGCCTTGCTCACCCACTCCCGGAGGAGATCAGCAACCGCTGCACGCAAACCAATAGCAAACCAATCAACAACAAACATCTCCAGACATCACAACAATCTCAGCAAACATCAACAACACCCACTCATGGCAAACACTACATGCACTCAATTTAGACCACCTAACAATACTCAACACTAAACATGCACACAAACAAACAACAACACACCAAAACAACATTCACAAATTACAAAAAAGCAAACTGGCAAGCCTTCACTGCACACATAGAAGACATACAACATACAAACACTCCCACCCACTACAAACATACATCAAGCAAACAAACCATTTACAAAACTCATAATTCAAGCAGACAAAGCACATATTCCCCTCGTTTTTTAAACTTACCCATCGGTTTTAACCCTTCGCCTTTATTTAAACATAAGCAACTTTAATGTGCTTATTTGTTTTTATGCATAATTTAGCTAAATTTTTGATTCACTTTTTGAAGTTTGGTTTTGTTTACTGAAAAACAAGCAGAACCAAAACACGTGTACAAATGGGAATCTGGTTCTTCAACAATATCAGAAAAATTTAAATCATATCAAATATAGATTATCATACAATCAATGATACCTGATTTTATTGAATCTGTAAAAAAGACAGTGTAATAAAATGGTTTATTGGCTTTATTGTAATTATTTTAAACTTTGCTATGCAAACAAGTAAACATTTGAAAGGTTGTTTTGTTACACTAACAAGCAATAGCAAGATAAAAAAAACAAAATAAAATACCTATTAGGAATGCGCCAAATTATGTAAATAAAATTAAGACAATATTCCACAAACTTTTTTTAATTTGATCACGATAGATTTAGTTGACTAAACATTATATTATATAAACTAATCTTGGCCTAAGTACCGGTAACAACAAACAATCTGCTGTGCAAAGAAACAAAAAGAAGGTAGTAAAAAATAATCATTTCGGTTCGGTTACATTTTTCTGATAATATCATTACGGAAATTTATTCATGACAAAAATTAAAAAGTTAATATTTACGTACAAGATTAAAAATAAAAAATTTTTATCTTCAGTTTCTTTCTTAAAAAAACAATGAGGTTGGATTTGGGTTATTTATATTATGAGCGTAATTCGAACTACCCGCCAAAAAGACAACAAAGTAATAGTAAAAACAACGTTAATTTTAAATATACCTACATCAACGCCACAAATTAATAACAACTAAAATACACAGATGGAAATATTGATATGAACTTATATTGTTTAGTGTACATTAACCAAGCTGTTTTGTACAAAAAATGTTCACTGGTTCCAATAACAGCTGAATGAGTCAATGCGACAGCACACTTTAGAACTTAATTTCGCAGAATAGCTTTGTCACTAAAGTAACTTTAGTAACTTTGTACTCGAACTTTGTACCAGTTCACATTTTTTGTAAAGCATGAAAATTTCATCATTTATCATAAGATGGTTTAATTCTGTTGTGGTCTAATTACTACTATTTTTTTGAAAACACAAATACAAATTTTACCTAGTTTTAGTTTGACATTTTACGAAGAGACAGACAATAACACAACACAATCTTGAAAACATGCATTTTTATTTTATTTTTTGCTAAAACCACATCAGTGCAAGGAAAGCAACACTCAAACTAAACGTGTTTTTGCGTTTTAGATCGACTGACTTAAAATGTTTTAATATATGATGGGTTTTCAAGAAAGTTAAAAACAAACAATATCCACAGAAATTGGATAACTATAAAAATTGGATAACTAATTATTTAGAGTTGTCCACAGTCGGCGATGACGCAATCCTTGTTGGTTTTTCCGCTCTGGCTCCCGACAGCCTCCACAGCTTTCACCACGTCCATGCCTTCTACCACACGACCGAATACTACGTGTTTATTGTCCAACCTAAACAAATTAGCTTAAATTCATTCTTAAAATATTAAAATCGCGTACTGTACGTACCATACCTTACCAAGGCAGTACCTGGTGAAGGTGCGTTGTTCTATGAGTGCCCATGTTTTTCAGAATTAGTTTTTTAAATAGCCCTGTCTTGAACTGGAATTTTGTGTCACATCCATAGATGTTTTTGGGGTGGAGCACGACCCTAGTTTGCGTGATAACCCATGAACACTCGCTTTTTTAAGTTGTAAAGTCTTGGTTCTTAGCCTAGTCTCACCAGTTTTTTTAAAATAAGATATTTTTTTTTTGAAAAACGCTGTGAACAATTTGGGTGCCTTTTTCAAAAAAAAAAACATCTTGAAAGTTACTTAAAATTTCGTAAACATTCTAAAAGTACCGCTTTGGTCATGGTTCTTAGCAGGGACGTAACCAGGGGGCGGGGGGGGGCGGGCGGCCCCCCCCCCCCCGAAACGGTCGGACAGGAGGAAAAATAAGGATAGTGGTTGGGCGGGGGGGGGGGGCAGCCGCCCCGTCCCCCGAAATGGTCGCCAGATAGTAAAATTCGGGGGTTTTCAGAGGCTAAAAATTTAAAATTTTCTAGTGCCTCACTAATCGCTCGGCGCCAAACTATAAAATAATTTTAGTACTTCCAATTGACCCCCAAAACCAAAAATTTTTCCACTTCGCTTCGCTCAGCGGTCACTTTCTATAGTATACATACATATATACCTCGTTATTTATGTTGCCTGATGCTAATGTTATTTCAAAGGTAGTACAATAATTTTTATAAGTAATAAGTACTACACAGAAAGAAAAACAAACAATCATATTGTTTGATTTATGTACCTCCTCGCCCAAATTTTCCTGCCGCCTACTGTTTTATTAAGGTTTACCTTAGGCTTAGGAAACGAAATCTTTATTAAAAGAACAAACTATTCATTAAGTATTAATTTCTTAGCTTTGGCTCTGTTTAGGAAACAACGGTTTTATTTAAATAAATAAAAAACCATTAATATACATTTCATGTGGAAATTTAGTTTGATTTTCAGGTTTTTTCCTCAGGTCAGAAATAAGTTTCTTCTAGACATTAAATAACAAACCATGTATTTTGTTTTTGATTTGTTTTGCTCTTAGGTTAAAAATCTAGATTTTTGATTCATTATTTAGATAGGCAATGTTGTTATATGACTTTTACTGCTAAAACAACATTGGCTTGTTTAAATATTTTATTTAAATATGTTAAAATTATGTTAGGTGGAGTTTTTTATTATTTTAGCGGGACCTTATACCACTTCTTGGTGGCGAGTTTTAACGTCCGCTTTAATGGTCCGGCGATCAAGGTGCTGCGTTTATTTTTGGCAAACACTAAATTCCACCCACTTCATCGCAAATTCTCGTCTTTCACAACTTGTTTTCACATCGTCTTCGGGAAACTCCGTCTTTTTGATGCCGATTTTGTAACGTACTTCCAAACTGCGAGTTTCTGACTCCAATGTATAAAATTTTCTTTGACAATTTTTGGGTTTTGCTTGGGCTTCTTAGGAAAGAATTAAGGTTTTTACTCTTCCTTCAGTTCAAAAAGCATCATTAAATACAAATTTATGATGATAAAATTTTGCTTGGTTTTTAGGTTTTGCTTAGGCTTAGGTTCTCAGTTTTTTAAATATATCATTTAATAAAAGCTTATCATGATAAAAATTTTGCTTGATTTTTAGCTTTTACTTACGTTTAGGTAAAGAAAGGTTTTGGCACATTGTTTTAGTCAAAAAATAGGAGAAACTTGTCTTTTTGCAAAGTGCGTTCACAAAAATCGCATCCAAAGAGACGCAGTTTTCCGGGAGTACGAGATGTAGAGAGAGCGAGATGTTAAAAGACGAGATGTAGAATGCGGGATTTACGAAGCTCCGAGGGCCCCGACTTCGACTCTGCCTCAAATTTCCTTAAGCTGTAGCCTGGCACTATGCAAGCTAGCAGGTGCAATTCAAGAAACCCCCAAGATGAATCAGCTCTGCGAATGTTCTTTGAAACAAGACAAACTTTTGCACACGAAGATTAAACATTCTCAGATAGAACGGAGCTAATGATGCAATGACGGTAATACATGATGCGGAGAAACACGCTTTTGGTTTTCTATTTAATTTAAAGACCCAGATAAATAAGGACTTGGCGGGAGAAGAGCCTCATAAACTTCCAAATTATCGACAGCTTCCACTCTAGCAAAAGCGGTTTAGACTCGTGCTTCGATTTCGTTTTACAAGACATTTCAATGCGAGCAGATAGGATATGGGTCGAAGGGTTAAGATTCATTCGCGGTCTTTAGCTTTAAATGAAACATTTGTTTGTTATGATAAATATCAAGAATGTCTTATGTAAAAAAATTTAGCGAAAAAAAAGTTAAAATACAAGGAAACATTTTTCCCTAAGCTGAAAGGTACCTAAAAATCATAACAGTCTGAAACTTGAAAAGCTATTGAAATTCCAGCCCAACGCTAAATAAAAAAAAATAGTTGATTTCGAATTTTCAAAAATAATTTTTCCGGTACCAAAAGGGTTTAAAAATGCAATTGGCAAAAAGCATTAAAAACTTTTACAGCTCAAAATTTGGCTAATTTCCGTGATATTTTACGGTAGGCAGGATCGAGTCGGTGGAATTTACGCTTTTGCCTGTTTTGGGAAACACCAAATTCCACCGACTCCGACTCCGACTCCGCCTCAAATTTCTGCAAACTATATATTGATGTGCAGGTTAGCCGGAATATACAGGAACTCGAACAAAATAAACAAATTTGTATGGTTTTTAAACCAATTTAGGTTTTTCTGCATGTAATTTTTTTAAAATTAATATTTTTTAACTGAATTACACTATAAAAACATTAAATTAAGCTTAAAAACCATAAAATTAGTAAATTTAAAATGGAATATAATTGATTATTCCCAAAAAACTGATAAACTTTTTATTATTATTTTAGTGAATGTTAGAAAATTTTGTAGGAAAAAAATTTAAGACAAGGAATACTTAATTTTTCCTAAGCCTAAGCGAAACCTAAAAATCAAGATAAAAGTCTAGAAAAACTTAAAAGCTAATAAAATGCCGAATAATTTACAGCTTAGAGAAAATATAATATTTATTTCGGAAGATATTATGCCAAAAATATTCTTTTCGGACATCAAAAGGTTTTAAAAAATATTGTAGGAAGCTTTTAAAAACTTTAACAACTCAAAGTCCGACTAACTTCCATGATATATTGCACTAAAATTGCGCAATTCAATTAACAATGAGAAAATTTGCATAATGTTAAAAACTACGGTAAGTTATGAAAATTTTCCTGAAATAACTGACAAAACCTTAAAATCAAGCTAAATTTAATGTTTTGTTTGATTTTGAGGTTTTGCTTAGGTTGCTTAGGCCGGTCGTGTGTAGTAGGTGTGGTAGGTGTCTTTTAGAAGCGCCCTGCCCCTGATATAAGGTAGAAAGAGGGAAGTCCATGAGTTGCGCGAAAACAAAA